>JAPKLW010000652.1:249468-308267 GCA_026898455.1 Plectranthus barbatus
GGAGCTACTTATGTGCATAGCATGTCTTGATCCTAGCGATTCATTTGTCAAGTTTGATCATGAGAGAATATTTCGCCTTGCCGAGTTATATTCACAAGATTTTTCTGCGGCTGATTTGTGTAATCTAAGAGCGCAACTTCGCATATACCACCGTTATGTTTTATCAGAGCCTGCTTTCAATGGTCTTTGTGATATTGGAGCTCTTGCAAAGAAGATGGTTGAGATGAAGTGTACCAATTCTTTCGATTTGATTTATCGACTTATTGTGTTAGCATTGGTCTTACCAGTCACAACAGCTTCTGTTGAAAGGTCATTTTCTGCAATGAAGATTATCAAGACTGATTTGCGCAATACAATGGGCGATGAATTTCTTGCAGATTGCTTAGTGTGCTACATCGAGAAAGAAATTTTTATGAATGTTGATACCGAAGCAATCTTGCAACGGTATCAAAGCATGGCATCACGGAGATATCAATTGTCTAACTAAGTAAGTATCAATTTTCATGGTATAAAAATATTTATTATGAATTTTTTATATTATTTATATTTAATTAAATTTATTTTTTTATATTGTATTGACAGTTAAGCCCCCACGACGTGCAAATCCTGAATCCGCCACTGGTTAAAACGTAGTTTGGAAGGTCCGTTAAACGAATTAGGAGTGACAATGGAGGAGAATTTCAATCCAATGAGATGATGGAGTTTTATGGTGACAATGGGATCCTGCTTGAAACTTCTTGTGTTAACACACCCCAACAAAACGGAGTGGTAGAGAGGAAGCATAGGCATATTTTGGAGGTTGCGAGAGCCTTGCGTTTCCAGGCCAACTTGCCTATACATTTTTGGGGCAAATGTGTGCTCACGGCAGTATATCTAATCAACCGACTTCCAACAAAATTACTCCAAAATAAAACTCCGTATGAAGTGTTGTTTGGGAAGAAGCCGAGCTATGAACACTTAAGAGTATTAGGTTGTTTGGTCTATGCGAAGAACACAGACAGAGAACATGACAAATTTGCAGAAAGGGGGAGAATGTCAATGTCCATTGGTTACCCTCAGGGTCAAAAAGGATATAGAGTTTATGATCTGTCAAGCCGCAAGATTAGTGTCTCACGTGATGTAAAATTTGTTGAAGATGTCTTCCCTTATGGTGTTGTTCAAGGAGAGAAGAGAGACTCTAGTGCAAGGCAGTTTCATGAAGTTGTCGACATCCAGGAAGGTGACGTAAATAATGAGAATACAAGAGAGGCAATAACCCAAGATACGGTTGAGAACACACAGAGTCACGGTGATGATAGACATGTAAGTGAGAGAATCAGGCGAGCACCAATGCATTTGAAAGAATACATCGTCGATCTGCCACACTCCATAGACCACACTCAACCCGCCTCCAACTCAGGAACTTCGACGGTACATCCTATAACCAATTTTATTGCTTATGAAAAGTTCTCTGCAGCTCACAAGTGTTTCTTAGCCTCGATCAACACGCACGCTGAACCACGAAGCTTCTCTCAAGCCGTGAAAATTGGCGAGTGGAGGGAGGCAATGAAGAAGGAGATACAAGCCCTAGAGGAAAATGAAACATGGGAATTGGTAGAATTGCCACCAGGAAAGTCCACCGTTGACTCCAAATGGGTATACAAGGTGAAGTATAGACCTACGAGACAGATCAAGAGATACAAGGCACGTCTGGTAGCTAGAGGTTTCACACAAATACCAGGAGTGGATTTTCACAAAACCTTTGCACCTGTTGCCAAACTAGTCACCATGAGATGTTTGGTTACAGTTGGAGTAAAGAAAGGCTGGATAATACACCAATTGGATGTAAACAACGCTTTCTTGCATGGCGATCTCATGGAAGATGTTTATATGAAGTTGCCGCAGGGTTTTGCCAAGAAAAGAGAAACAAGAGTATGCAAGCTCCGAAAATCTTTGTATGGCTTAAAACAAGCTTCAAGAAGTTGGTATGAAAAATTTACAGGAGCACTCATCGACATTGGCTTCAGACAATCGCATGCGGATCACTCACTTTTTATCTTCAAAAGGGGAGAAGTTTTCGTCGCAGCCCTCATCTACGTAGATGACGTCCTCCTAGCAGGGAATAATGCACAGAAGATCCAAGAAGTGAAGGACTTTCTGGACAAAAGATTCAGCATAAAAGATCTTGGTCCACTGAAATATTTTTTGGGAATAGAAATGGCTCGTACGAGGGATGGAATCGTCCTAAGCCAACGTAAGTATGCTATGGATATTCTACGAGATACAGGGATGGAGGGCTGCAAGCCGAGTGGTATGCCGATGGAGCAAAAGCTTAAGTTAGATCAAGGGGATGACAGCCCTGCAGCTGATGAACGGCAGTTTCGACGTCTCATTGGACGTCTTCTTTATCTTGCTGTTACAAGGCCGGATATTCAATATGCAGTGAGTATGCTAAGCCAGTTCCTATCGACGCAGAAGCAGGTCCACATGGATGCAGCCATGCGAGTCTTGAGGTATATAAAAGGAACCATTGGGCAAGGTATTTTCCTACCAGCTGATGGGGGGTTGTTATTAGAAGCATACTGTGATTCTGACTGGGGTAGTTGCGCTGAGACAAGACGATCTCGTGGTGGATATGCCATCAAACTTGGAGGAGCTCCAATCTCGTGGTGCAGCAAGCGGCAAAATGTGGTCTCACGCTCTTCAGCTGAAGCCGAGTACCGTGCGATGGCAAGTGCGGTAAGTGAAATAGTTTGGCTCCGGTGGTTATTAAAAGATTTGGATGCACTACAGCCGCGTCCGACTAGGTTGTATTGTGACAATCAGGTTGCATATTGCCAGAAATCCAGTATTCGATGAGAGGACAAAGCATGTCGAAATGGATTGTTATTTTGTACGGGAGAGAGTTGAGTTTAAGGACATTGAGCCGTCTGAGATATCTTCTTCGGAGCAAGTTGCCGACATATTCACAAAGTCACTTGGAGCTGACCATCTTCGTTATTTAGTGTGCAAGTTGGGAGTTCGTAACCTACACCTTCCAACTTGAGGGGGAGTGTTGAGATATGAATATTTAGGTTAATATGATCATATCTTCTAGATATATTAGAATTATGGTGTGAAGATATATATATATTTTTTATTATTTTATTTTCCTTCTAGGGTTAGGATTTCTAGTGTTTCCCCTTCCTATATATATGTATCATTGGCTTGTATAATTTGTGTACACATATATTTTCTTAATTAAAGAGTTGTCACTCGTACATAATTCTACAGGATTAAATGTAGACCTAAAGGGTAAATTTCCGCTGGGAAAGAAAGAATATTGATTGAATTGCGGTAAGATGATTGGAAATTTATTATAGTATAATAAATTTCAACTAGTGCTCATTCACATCAAGTAAATCCCTTAACTTAAAAGCAACCCTAAAATTCTCCACGTATCGCAATCCATCGAATAGATACACTATTTTGAGATGGTCACAATAGTTGAACCAGCTCGAAATCGTCTACCGGCCCCACACGGCGATTGATACTTGAGCCAAACCCAAACGCACTCCTTCGCCCGGATCAACTTCTCGACGCTAACTCAATTAAGTGGGCTGATTTCAATTGGGCTCTCTTGTCAGTCATAAATACTGAGCTTAAAATGGGCTACTTCAAATGTTTTTTTCATTCTCACATATTCATTAGTTAGTAAATATCGTATTCGTTCGTTTAAATAGAAAATAAATTTCAAAACCAACTTATTTGAATCCTTGATTCATAATTTCGTATCTCATGGATGGATAAGATTTTCAGTTATTAAAATTAAAATTAAAAAAAACAATATACTCCCTCTGTCCTGATTTAATTGTCTCAAGTTGATCGAACACAATAACCAAAGAGTATGAGTGTAAAGTAAGTTGAGTGAAATTAATATTTTATTGTTGAGTGTGAAAAAGTTACTTTTTTAGTAATTGGACAATTAAACTATGAATAGACGAAAAAGGAAAGTGGGATAACGACGGAGGGAGTATTTTATGTTAGCACAAGGTCTCACTATCTTGGAGATATATCCTTCAAATCCAGATCCAAAGTCGTTTTAGAATTCAAATAATTCTGTATACATGATACAGGTGTGCTGTATATCTATGAATTTGACTCTGTCTCCTCCTCCTATGCTATTACTGATATTATATTAAGTAAAATAGAGGAAATCCTATACATAGACTTAGAATCATTCGACCCAAACACGTGTATTCAACCTCAACCCAAAAATGAGCATCAGCAAAGAAAGTAGGCCATCGAGCATTCACACAGTGGGAGAAAGATGTAGAGGTAGATGATTATGTGGAGGAGAGAGAGGTGTGATTTGGAGGAAAGAAGGAGAGGAGAGTGAAGAAAGAGGTAGAAAAATAACTATCGGAAGATAATTTTTTTGTGGGCTCCACCATATTTCTTACCCCACTTGCCGGTATAATGCACGCACACACTTCTCTCACATATATGGAGCGTGTACTACACCCATACCCTGTGAGGTTGTCTATTTTTTTTTAATGTATTTTTAAAGCTTTTCTATTTTCTTTTATTTTTTATTTTCTCTTTAGTTTTCAATTAATTATTTATATTAATGTCTTTTTTCAATTAATTAGTTTAATGATTTAAACTATTAAATAATTAATGAGTTTAGTTTTTTTAATTAAACAGCTTAGTGTTATCTAATTAATTACTTAACTAAATTCGAGGTTTTTTCCTTTTCTAAATATACGAATTATTGTACTATGTTTTTATCTTACATTATCAATAATTTAATTACTATATTCTAATATTAAATAAAATATAATAATTTAATTATATTTGAACTTTAATCAACTTAATTCGAAATTACTAATTTTAATTAATTAACTAATAAAATGAATTAATTAAATCAAGTTTGTTATAAATTTAAAAATATAATCAAAAAGCAGAATGCATTAACTAGTTAAAAAAACATGCATTATCAGGGTATTACTGTAAATTTAACATACCAAGGACCACAACTAATTTTGAATTTTCTAGATATTGGTGAGATTATCCTAAAAATTTGATTCCACGAATTTCTCTTCATCTGGGGACCAAATTCTCTCTCTCCCTCTCTAGACTTTTTTAGAGTGAGAAACTTCCCTCTCTACTTCTTCGTTGGCTACCATTACTATGGATGTATCTAACTATATTTTTTTTCTTATTTATACACTTTTTTTTCAAATAAAACAAGTAAAATAGTAAACAGGTCAATTTAATAAATATGAATAATACTTCTAAATTACGAGTATTAAGTTTAATTCATTTGAAACAAATTTATTATTATTTTCCAAAAAGATGTGGTAATATCCTAGTGATTATTATACTTTGCAACTGAATTTTTTTAAGTAATCTAAATTTTAAAATTCTGATTATTATATTGTAATTGTACAAGGGTATATAATGCATATTTATAGGCTTATATAATGCATATTTACAAGCTTATATAATGCATATTTGCATTTTTATATATTTTTAGATGTAAATTGCATTATTAAGCTTGTAAATATGCATTATCTACATATGTATAGTTGCAGTATCTTATTTTCACTATGATTATTTTATTCGAAACATATGCAATAGTGATTTCCTTTGAAAGATAATTAAATTATCTTTAATTTGATATACGGTAAGTTAAAAAATTTAAATTGAGTGAGATATGATTAATTCAAGTTTTATAAGGAAATTAGAGGAGAGATAATATCTTGAAGAAAAAAAAACGTGAGTTTGAGATGAAAGAAATAATAAGATTTTTTTGTGGTCCCCCCATGTTTAACTTACCTAAATGCCCTTAATTATTTTTTAAATTTAAAATAAAAGGAAAAATTCTATTTTTAAGAATCAATCTAGACCACTAATTATCTAAAATTAAGGGTCTAGATTTATTCTCTTCTCCTATCTAAAAGAGACTTGTGATATGATTACCACTATATATATATATATATATATATATATATATATATATATATATAGAGAGAGAGAGAGAGAGAGCTGTAATCATATGTAAACCACTGCCCAGATGTTACCTACAGACCTCATTTGGCGGTGCATTATCTAGACAAGCTAACTATATTATCTAGGCAATATATGGTACATTACGAAAGATAATGTACAAATTGAAATAGATAATGTAATGCAAATAATGTACTACATTATCTTTGTAATGTACAATATATTGTCTACATAATGTAGTTAGCTTGTCTAGATAATGCACCGCCAAATGAGGTCTGTAGGTAACATCTGGGAGTGGTTAACATATAAATGCGTCCCTATATATATATATATATATATATATATTATATTGAGAAGTGGTTATGGCACGTGAGACCCATATATAGTTAAAAGTAAGGTAGATAAAAATGAGTGTAAAAGTGAAGTAGATAGAAGTAGAGGTAGATGCTGACGTGGCACACATGTGGAGGTAGCATCATCTGTTCCTGATCCACACACTAGGAGGTTTTTATCATCAAATCTCCAGAGAAGCAAAGCTTGCTTTCCAGACACAGTTAGAGAACAGGGATGTCAAGAAAAGGTCAGATTACACTCAGAATATCTGATTCAAGTAACTAGGAGAAGGTCATAATATATTCAGAGTTAAACTTTGAATTTTTTTTTTCTTCTAGGGGAATATCAATTTACTGTCATCACATGTTCAATCAAAGGGTTGGTTTGTATTGATCAAACACCTATTACATTTCATTATAGACTATAGTTGTTCTGAACCCAGAAATCATCACAACAAGATTGTTTAACAGATCCACCGGCAATCTAAGGAAACAAGAATGGATGATCAAAACAGAGTTCGTAAATTACAGATACACAAAAGCATCCAACATTAAAACACCACTTTCACCTACTCTTCTCTGGTATAATATGCACAAGATTCATTCTCTAGGATCAGACTAATCATGTTTTACAACACAACATTGAAGTAATATGCATCGTCCAATCATCAAAGAGATACCACCATCAATTTGGCTTCCAATCTGCAACTCATCCTACAAATATCAAGAATCCATTTCTATTTCCACAGGACAGGGAGAGGACTGATAAAATAACAAAAACTACACATAAGCAAATATTTAAACTAATCAATCCAACACCTAAGAAGGATAGCAAAATGTTGCTCAATCAAAAACCACGAGCATTGAAAAGAGCAGGTAAATCAAGAAGCATGCATACGTGATTAGCCCCCGTTGCTCGTCCCCGCAGTTGGCAAGCTCCACAACCAATCCCGTGCAGACACGCGTCGCCCAAATCACGAACACCCCCGTTAAGACCATGATCGCCGTTCCACCCTGAGGCACGAACAACGAGAACGCCGACAGCATCACGAGGGGCAGCATACAGTAGCCAATCAGGCTGAGACACGTGAACATATCCAGATTCCCATTTTTTCCGGCGAGCATGTTGAATACGACGTAGAGGAACACCGACGCCATGGTCACCCAGCCGAGAATGATCCCGAAATGCAGTTTCCCGGCGAGGAGCTGGAAAAGGCCGAACGCCATGAGGAAGAGGAATGGGCCGGAGAGATCGGCGTCTTCGTGGAGGTGGTGGTTGATTCTGAAAGGGTTGAGAATGGAGATGGTTTTCTGGTAGATTTGCTTGGTGTTTATGCCGAGCTCCTCGAGAAGCGGCGGCTCGTCGTCGAAGCCGTTGGCGCTGCCGATGCTTGAGGAGGAGGGGAAATGCGGGGCAGCGGAGAAGGAGGTGGAGGCGGCAGCGGAATTGACGTCGAAGGAAAGAAAGGGGATGCCGGAGTTGGAGGATCTGGGTGACTGGAATGGGGCGGTGGGGAGGTGGCGTTGCTGGGGAGCAGAGGAGCTCCCGCTGGAGCGGAAAACCACCGGCGGAATGTTCGCCATCTGATCGAAAGCGATCTGAAAAAAAAGTTTTTTTTTTTTTTTTGCACTTTTTGTTAGAGTTGAATTTCTGGAAATCAGAATATAATTCGATTTAGCAGTCTTGCAGAGGATTGAATTGAAGTATTGGATATTTGGATAGAGGAAAAGAATTTTGAAATTTATTGTTGGGCAAAGGTCCGGAATTTTGGACCATCAATTTACTTACGATTATGAATACATTAATCTCTCATTTATTTAAAACAGAACTATCTAATTATATATAACACTTGTTAATCTTCCACGAACCCTTTTCCTTATAATCTGGAGTCCAAACTAACAGAAATTATATCTTTTATAACTCAATCAAGAAAAAAAAAAAAAAAAAAAAAAAGCAGAAAGAATCCCACAAACGAAGACGCAAGAAACGATTGTCTTTGCTCAAAAAAAAAAAAAAAAAAAAAAGAAACGATTGTCAATATAAAAATAGCTTTATTGGAGTAATTGTACATTAATTATATTGCATCTTCCATGGACTAAATACTGATCAGCAAAATAAATCACTCGGAAATACAAACATATGATCATCAACTAGAGAAATTAAAGAGAAAAACTTTGCATTGATTTACATTAATCAGGTGTTAAGAGTTGACGATCTTGCTGAGTTCGTCTAACTTCTTCATTCTGAATTTCTCACTTTGGTTCACCAACTGCAGCACCCACACCATGGAATCAATATGAAGTTGCCCTTTAAATATCATTAAATTTTATAAAAGAATTAATTAAAGAGAGCAAACAATTAGAAAATCATGTCACCTCCACAAGTGTATTGGTCAATTGAGTTTTTTCATTGTTTTTTTCTTGGAAAGCCTCCATTGCATCTCTGTATTCTTTCTCCTGTGCCAGAATTTCAAGATTTTATCACAAATATAAGAGCAAAACTATAAAAATAACGTCGAAGAAAAATTAGAGAGAGAGAGAGGGTGAGATTTCTTACTTTTTTATGGCAAATTTGGGCAAGAGATTTAAGGTCGCGGTTGGCTATGTCTATTCTCTTACGCACAGCTGCAACTTCCTTTCTCATTGGATCAGTCAGCACTTCTAATTCCTAATTATTTTTTTACTTGTTAAAATTTCTGTTTTGCATCAGTATATTTTATATTTACGTATCAAAATTCAATATATATTTTTTTAATCGAAATTACAGTTTTTATATTTAAGAAAAAAAAAGGAAAGGAAAGAGTATTAATTGATGAGCTTATTACTTCCCAAACTTGCGCCAGTCGTCTGGTTTCTTCCTCAGCGCGGTTGAGTTGAGACTCCACCCTCTCTCTCACCTCCATTTTCCTCCTCTCAATCTCTTCTTCCCTGGCTACATAGGAGGCGATCGCCGTTTTCGTCGCCTCACATTCATCGCCATCGTCCGTCGTCGGCCGCCCGTTGCTCGTCATTTTTCTATATATGTAGCTAGCTTATGCTTTTTCAATTCTATCACTTAGCTTCATCCCTATATATATGGAGCTTCATTCATCAACTTTATTGCTTTTGCTTTAATCATATTCTGTGGTGTGCCCACTTCTTCAATTTCTTAATTATTTCAAACCAAATCTGAAAACATAGTATGACTTTTGATCACACCTATTTATATGATTTGGTTTAGGACTAGATAAAGCTACTGTGCATTGAGTAAACCTGTTCATGTTGATCGATCTCCAAGGGAGACAGAATATTTTTTTATTACACATAAACTTGTTTGTATATCATATGACATGTATGTATATATATTTTGCTTGAAAAATGAGCAAGTTTTGTTGCCAGGACACATTCAATTGTTGGTTGCTAGAAACCGCCTCTCCAAGCTATGATTGGTCAGAAGAATATGTCTTGTCTTATCTTATGAAATAAAAAAGTTTGTGAAATAATTTTAATTTATTCCTTGCCTGATAAGCATAAAACAAGATAGTTTAGGGGTGATGGTGTGAGTAGATGAACTTGTACATCTAAATATTAACCTTAGCTTTCAGATTAAATAACATCTCTGTTTTTTATTTATTAGAGATGTCAAATCAGGTAATTTTATTATAAACCTTCATTTATTATAACATCCACTTTTAAAATATTGATTTTTAATTATAATGCAATTTCACCAAAATATATTTTAATATGATTATTTTTATAAAGATATTTGTGTTTTTATGATTGTTTATTTACTTATATTTTTATAAAAACCATACTTGTGAATTTCTAAGATTTTAAGGAGAATTACAAAATATTACTCCCTCCGTCCCGAGTTATTAGTCTCATATTCCTTTTTCGTGCGTCCCAACTTATTAGTCTCATTTCCTAAAATGGAAAAAAATCTCCTCACACCAATAAAATATTAATTCCACTACACTCACAAACATTGGTAACTGTGCCAAAAGCAAATGGGACTAATAACTCGGGACGGAGGGAGTATTTCATTAGTTAGTAACATCATGTATTCGACATGATTACTATTTTTGAGCTGGTGGTGTTAAATTAATTATAAGTTAATATTGAGGTTCATACGCAGAGAACCGAGAGGGAAAAACAATTTTTATTTCATCATAAAACTCAATGAAAACGATGCCATACTCAAATCCTATCAAGATGCCTTCGTACACCTCACATGCGAGGCACGAGCATTCTAACAGAATGTAAACGTCTCACAAAACGAAAGCGTAAACACGCTTATTCAAAACAGAAAACTAAAAAACATAATAGACGTAAAATGATTCCATGCAGCCCAGCGCATGCACCCATGCACGCATACAACTGAAAAGAACGACGTCCTCAACACCCCCCTTAAAGATGGAGGCGGTGGAGATCCACCACACCCATCTTGCACAACAATCGACAAAATCGTGGCCCTGAGAGTTGCTTGGTAAAGAAATCGGCCAGTTGAAGCTCACTTCGAATATGCGTAGGTAGAAGAAACCCCGATTTGTAGAGGATTCGAACATGATGACAATCAAGTTCGATATGCTTAGTACGCTCATGAAATACATGATTACGTGTGATCTGGAGTGCGGCAAGGTTGTCGCAATAGAGAGGGATAGGTGACTGGTAGGAGATGCGCATGTCATTCAGCAAATAAGAGAGCCACTGAAGTTCTTTGGCTGTGGAGCTAAGAGCTCGATATTCTGCTTCGGCACTGGAGAGAGCAAGTGTGGACTGTTTTTTGCATCGCCAAGAAATGAGTGAACTCCCAAGAAAGATGCAATACCCTGTAAGTGACTTACGCGAAACTTTACAAGTTCCCCAATCCGCATCGGAGTAACTTACCAAGTCAAGAGGATTGCTTGCTGGTAAGAATAGACCAAGTGATGGATTGGCCTTCAAATATTTCAAGACATGCAGGGCACTGTTCCAATGAATGAGACGAGGATTGCCCACAAACTGACTGAGTTGTTGTGTGGCAAATGCAAGATCCGGACGTGTTAAACCAAGATATAGCAACTGTCCAACCAACTTGCGGTATTGTTCAACTTGCTCAAAAAGCGGTGAAGAGGTATCAGTAAGATCAACCCCCGAAGGAAGTGGTGTTGTAGCAATTCGACAACCAAGCAGCCCTGCCTGTTCAATGATATCTAGAATATACTTGCGTTGGCAAATGTATAATCCTTCATCACCACGAGCCATTTCCATCCCAAGGAAGTAACGAGCCTCCCCAAGATCCTTAATAGTGAAGTTTTCATGTAAATAAAGCTTGAGGGCAGCAATAGCATCCGAGTCTGACCCAACAATTAAAACATCATCAACATAGATCAGCACCGCAAGATGAGTAGGTTCAGATAAGGTGATAAACAAACAAGGATCATGAGGAGACTGCACCAAACCAAATTTCAACAGAGATCGAGTAAATTCAACATTCCACTCACGTGAGGCTTGTTTCAATCCATATAGGCTACGCACAAGTTTACAAACTTGACCATTAGCAGCTTCAAAGTAACCCTGTGGAGGTATCATGTAAATATCTTCAGATAAGTAGCCATGTAGGAAAGCATTGTTAACATCAATTTGATGAATAAACCATCCCTTGGAGACAGCAATGGTAAGCAAAAACCTAACTGTGACATGCTTAGCTACTGGTGAAAAAACTTCTTCATAATCCAAACCATATTGTTGTCTAAAGCCCTTAGCCACTAAACGAGCTTTAAACCTTTCAACAGACCCGTCTGCCTTCAGTTTAGTTTTATACACCCACTAAGAATCAATTGCTGTCTTTCCAGGTGGTAGATCAGTTAAGATCCATGTGCCATTAGACTTAAGTGCAGTGAGCTCATCATTCATAGCATTAACCCATTCTATATAATGACTTGCTTCAGTATAAGATTGGGGCTCTTTGAGATCAGTAACATGTACCAGAAATCCAACAAAAGCAGGTGTGAAAGATGTGGAGGTGACATAGGGAAAGGTAACAGGAGTAAGAGAGGGTACCTCAAAAGATGTGGTGTTGGTAATGGCATCCAAGCAGGGGGCAACAAAATCTTTAGTCCAACAAGGAGGTTTGATAGCTCTTCTTTCCCTGTGCACAGCTACGCAATCTGTAACAGCAGGTATAGAATTAGGTACAGGAGTTGAATGTAACTCTTGTGTAGGTGAGAAGGAATTTAATGATTGTGGTGTCTGTGAGTTTTCAGGTACAAGGTTTCTTGGCATGGATGGAGAGGATGCTGTAGATGAAGATGAGTGTGTATGCTCAGGTGTTGATGTAAGGGAAGATGGTGTATCTGTAGGTGTTGAAGAATCATTTAGGATGGGAGTGACATGAACAGTAGGAGCTGCAGATGGTGATGAAAGGGTTGGGAGAAAAGAAGAAGTCTGGAAAGGGAAAGTATGAGGAATGAAGTGAACATCCCTACTGTATAGAATTTTTTCATTGTGTATATCATATAACACAAAACCTTTTCTTACCAGATGCATGACCAAGGGAGACACATGTGATGCTCCTGCTATCAAACTTGTGTTTCCCAGGGGCATTATTCACAGCATAACAAAGACAACCAAAAGGTACAAACTCATCATGTGAAACAGCTGAGTTATGTAGCATAGTATAGGGGCTTTTCCAGCCAAGATTAGCAGCGGGTATCCTGTTCAAAATCCAAGTAGCATGTAGCAAGGAATAGGGCCAAAGCTTATGAGGCAACTTGCTCTGGTACATAAGTGCACGAGCTGTTTGAAGTAGCGTTCGATGCTTCCTCTCAACAACCCCATTTTGTTGAGGTGTGTAGGCATATGTAGTCTGATGTAGAATGCCCTTATCTGTAAATAACTCCAACATCTTCTTGTTGACAAATTCAGTTCCATTGTCACTTCTAACTCTTTTAACCTTGACACCGAACTGTGTTTCTACCATTTTCAGAAAGCCTCTTACTATGTCTTGCACCTGATGCTTGGAATACAGGAGAAATATCCAAGTGCAACGGCTAAAATCTTCAACAATGGTAAGCATGTACGTTGTATTAGTGATAGAGTTAGCTTTGTAAGGGCCCCATACATCCATATGAATCAACTCAAAGGCAGTACTGGTTCTATGTCCTTTAGAGGGAAAAGCATCTCTACTTTGCTTGGCATGATGACATACTTCACATGCTGTGATCAATTCATGAGTATCATTGTTACATAGCTTCTCAACTTCAGGTATACGTTTCATGGTAGTCAATGAGGCATGTCCAAGCAAGACGTGCCAGTCAACAAGGCTCAACCGTTTAGTGTCTGGTAGAGCATGAATAGGTAGAGAAGCACTATGTGACATAACATATATTCTTCCTTGAATCTTACCTATTCCCAGAATGTGGTCTGTGCCCTTCCTTTGAATCAGACAATGTGTATTATTGAAAATACACTTCACATTTAAATCACATATCAGCTGAGCTACTGATATTAAATTGTGAGTGAAAGAAGGTGCCAAAAATACTTTATCAAGGCAGAGATTTGGTGAAAGAGTAACCTTACCAGCAGAGTATATCCAAGTAATGCTCCCATCTGGTAAGTGAATTCTTTGAGGAGCATCTAAGGATGTAATATCATGCATGATAGAAGCATTGCAACACAAATGAACACTAGCTCCAGAATCAATTATCCATTCCCTTTGATGAACAACCTCTGATGCTCCAAAAATGTAGTGACTGTGATAGTTGCTAAAAGGATCATCTGCAGCTGTATCTTGTGTCACCATATTGACCTTTTCTTCCTCCACCTTGAGTTTAAGAAGACACTTCTTAACCTTATCTTCAAGTAGTCGATCCTCATCTCCAACATTATCTGTGGATGAGCAAGCTTCTTTCTGAATAACATTGAAAGCCTGCCCAGCTTCTGGTCTAGGCCAGGACCTTTAAACCATTCAGGGTAACCATGTAATCGAAAGCACTCTTTAGCTTCATGTCCTGTTCCACCGCAGTGATTACATTTCAATTTCCTTCTTTCTTCTTTACTCATCCAGGGTTTTATAGGAACTCCAGGTTTCCTAGCTCTGTTGCTATTCATAGGTGGCCGATTTGAAGAGTGCATGGCCAGTTCTGCAGAAACTGCATGTTGTAAGGCAGCATTCTTACGATCTTCATCATTCAGCACCAGTGAGTAGGCTTTGCTAACTGGTGGTAAGGGATCCATCAACAATATCTGGCTTCGAACAGGATCAAATGTATCATTCAACCCCATCAAGAACTTGATCGTTTTCTTCTTGTCTTCAATCTTATAAAGAGCTCCACAAGTGCAATGGTAATCAAATTGAGCAGTGAGTAAACTAATCTCATCCCAGAGAGTATTGAGTGAATTGAAATAATTGATAACAGATTCAGAGCCTTGCATACAATTTGTTAACTCACGCTCAAGCTGATAAAGTTTTGGACCACAGCACCTATCAAACCTAGAAGCCAGTTCTACCCACAACCTACCTGCGCTATCGATGTACTGAAAACCAGGTGCTAATTCCTTGGACACAGAATTCAATATCCAGGTATACACCATATAATCCGCTTTTATCCAATCATTATAGATAGGTGAGGTAAGAGGTGGTTCAGGTAAAGACACATCAATAAAACGAAGCTTGTTTCGTCCACTCAATGCTCGCTTCATACAACGTGCCCAGGTAAAATAATTATTACCTGTGAGAACAATAGAAACAAGTTGTAAAGAGGTGTGATCATTCGGGTGAATGTAGAGCACATCCTTTGAAACCGGATCGGGAACTGCCTCTGTCATCGATCCACTACCGGTATTATCGCGATCCTACTCTTCGACCGTAGAAAAAGGGTTGCTGTCGGAGTATTGATCGTAGTAGGTGGAGGAATCACTGCATTGCTCGTCGGCAAGCACACTACGCCACGATTCCTTTTCTTTCTGTTTACGAGCTTTCTTCTTTCCCATAACACATGATCACAACCTGGTTGGTGATACCATATTGAGGTTCATACGCAGAGAACCGAGAGGGAAAAACAATTTTTATTTCATCATAAAACTCAATGAAAACGATGCCATACTCAAATCCTATCAAGATGCCTTCGTACACCTCACATGCGAGGCACGAGCATTCTAACAGAATGTAAACGTCTCACAAAACGAAAGCGTAAATACGCTTATTCAAAACAGAAAACTAAAAAACATAATAGACGTAAAATGATTCCATGCAGCCCAGCGCATGCACCCATGCACGCATACAACTGAAAAGAACGACGTCCTCAACAGTTAATTTAATAAAAGTTTATAAAATCTCAGGTGAATTTATAATCCCAAATCTATTTACAATATGCAATTAATATAAAGTGTTCTATACAATGCAGCGTATATATCTAATGAATTTATATATCTATATATATATACATGTTGTTGATGCTCGTTTATTTTGGAGATTACTTTTTTTAAGAATACTGAATTGAAATATTGCGAAGTAATAAATGTGCAATAAATGAATAAGAATAAATCGTAATTGTAGAGCTGAAAGTATTTGAATTGCTTTAATGCTGTATTAATTGCTTGTTTTCATGTCTCCATTACAATAAATGAGGACCCTATTTATAGGAATCCAACCGAGCTAGACAACCCTTCGCTAATAGATGCAACTCTTCAAGCGAACTGACGTTTTGAACAGCCACGTTCGGTGCGTTGAGCTGCTTTAGCTAACCTCTCTTCAAAATATAGTTCGAGCTCTTAGCTCGAACGAACCAATCCATTTATGAGAAGTTCTTCTGTTGAGAAGTCTGTCTGAAGGGTAGCTCGGCTAATATGGAGCTCGATCAACTGTGAGCTCGATCTCAGAAATCATCATTGAACATCCTTGTCTTGGATTTTATTCTTTATGCTTCTTCTTTTTGGGCTTCTTTTCTTATTGGACTCCAAAATGGGCTTGCTCATTTTTGGGTCATAACAACAGCCCCCCGGCTTTCGTCCGAACTACTTATAGTTCGGCGAAGCCGAGATAGTTAATCTCAATGATTCTTTTTCCTGCAAAAAATCACAAAAAGAACAGATTTTTCCTACCTCGAATTCGTATTTCGAGGATGTTCAGGAGAGAATTTTTCCCGTATCGTGAGACATAGCTCGACGAATTTTAGGGATATTTGTTTTTTATTTCGGGTATCCGCGAAGCTTGTGGTTCGACTTACGATTATCCCTAGTCCGCGGTTGGCTAAACCCGACATACTCTACAAAGGATGCCCCTTGCAGCTTTTGAAAATGACATGTGATCTCTCACAAGTCAATCGAGGAGCGACCTCGGACCCATGGGTATGCTATGCCGAATTAGACCCTGGCTGTTTACTGGGTTAATTGCTTCGGATTCATAGCCTTCGAGAAACTTTTATAGATCGAAGTTCTGTTGACTTCGATATCTTAAGTTCCTCGGAATTTGGTGGCTGACCCGGCCAAGGGCGTCAATGCCTGATTTCTTTTTCATTTATTGTAAGAGCTCGAAATTCGAGCTTTTTGATTTTGAGCTCGGAATTTAAGTTTTTTTTTTAAGTTCGAACACGATTAGCTCGAATTATATATATTTTTTACCGCCCAAAAATGGTTGAGCTTCCCCGAGGCGGGATCGGACAAATTTTCGAAATTTGAATTTCCGACAGGTGTCAAGCATTTATTGGCGGAGCTCGAAAGTCGCGCACAATTTTCGAGAATAATTTCTCTATAAATAGCTTGAGTTCCTTCATTTCACTTTTTACTTTTACCTTTCGCACCTCGTAAATTCACCTCGGAATAGAACTTCAGCCGAACTTCTCACTGCTCGACCTCGGGGTTAGTATATATAACTTGTAAATCTCGAACCTCTCCTCTTATTTTTATAAAGAATGATTTCTAGCAATAGCTCGAGCGATAGCAGTGGTAGCTCGTATTATAGTTCTGAATCCGAGGTTAGTAGTAGGTTGATTGAGGATATATTTGCGGAAAATCCTGATAATCAGATAGAAACCGAACCGAACCTCGAAGCCCCCGGGCCTTCGAATAGGGTAGAAAATACTCTTGCAATTGTCGAGGTCGAAGATCGACATTCTTCTTTTGACCTTTCCTTAGAGCATTCCACAGGTTTATCCCAGGGTGTATTTCCCCCGCTATATGATCGAGATATCGTAGGTAGTTTGAAACTAATTCCGTCGGACCTTGATCGCATAAAACTTGATGGGATTTTTTCTCTTCGTAGACTATCGAATAGATTAAATACGATAGCCCCTGACTCTGACCAACGAGCCCATCGCCCGTTACTCGGCTTTATGGCTTTTTCAGCTCGTTTCTTTGAGTTCGGTATTCATCTTCCCCTTCATCCGTTCTTTGTAAGTATTTTAGAATACTACAATTTGGCTCCCATACAGCTCTCGCCCATTGCATGGTGCCACATGCTCGGTACATACCTACTTTTCCGAGATGCTGGGCTAGAAGAACCGACCTTAACCGAGTGGAATGATCTGTATAATTTAATTACTATGAAAGGAGAATCATACTATTACTTTTCGAAGTGCTCACATCACCATTCCCCCGTGATTACGAGGACGAAGTCGAATTCAAAGAAGTGGATCCAAGAATTCTTCTTCGTCCAGATCCCCAGTGATTATCCCGGGCTGAGTGGGGTGCTCCGTACTCCAAATAGTATGTGTCGTATGCTTTCCTCAAGCTCGGAACTTATTTCTTATTACTTATCATTCCTTTTTCATGTTTGCAGGACATAGGCGAGAGAATATCCCGGAGTATTTCTCGAACCGAATTCAAAAAGCTTACAAACACCCAGTTCGGGATTTTGAAACCCTTCGCCGACACCGAGCCCTGAGTATCGAAGGCATCGACGATCCAATGGAATGTCTTACTCCCGAAGAGCTGATCAAGTTCCAGGCAGAACAACAGAATAAGAAGAGCAAGGGAAGGAAAAAGAAGACCCAAGTCCCAAAGGGACAAGGCCCGACCTCGGCCTTAATCAAAGGTCATACTCCGGGTGGTGGCTCGTCTGGTGCCAAAACTACTCCTCCCGGGCAGACTTCTACTCCCGATGCTCTAAAGAGGGGAAGGGATGAGGAGTCCACCGAGGCCCCAGAGGATCATCCTCTTATTCGGCGCACGAAGAAGGACAAACAAAATGTTGTCCCAGCCGAGAAAGATATCTACGATCTAACTGCCGGAGAGGGCGAAACAACTTTGGTGCATCGGCCGGGAAAGGAGACCGAGACTGACCTCGAGACCCCGGCTTATAAAGAGGCTCGGTTAAAAGCAGTTGAGTCATTCCATGCTTTCGCCGACCTGCTTTTCAAGGGTCCTCCGTGGCTAACTAAGTCCGTGGCTCGAGCTCGTCATTTTGATAATGCCCAGATGTGTCTGATGGTAAGTCCCTCTGAACCGAGGTTCACTTATTATGTTACATCCTTTGACTGCATATTTACTCCTGTTTATATTTTCGTGCTAATCAGGGTCTTTGCGGAATGGCGGAAGATTATAATGAATGCTTCCGAACTCTTCAAGGCGAACGCAAAGACCTCATCCAGGCCGAGAAGGATAGGATCGAGGTCCTCAAAGAGAGGGATCATCTTGTCACCGAGCTGTCGGTTGCCACTGCGGAGCTTAAAGCTTTGCAGGACTTGGTTGAGAAATTGACCAGGGACCAACAGTTGGCTGCCGAAGAGCTGGCCCGATTTAGGGACCGCACCGGCAAACTCTCCGAGGACCTCCAGGCCGAGGTGCAGGCCAGGAAAGAGACTGAAGTCCAGCTGAGGTCGGAATTGGACCAGGTTAGGGCCGAGCTCGACTCAGTCCGAGATTCGGGTGTAGGCTTGAACTTCACTCGATTGCTTTCGACTCCTGCTGGTGCTTCCACATTCAAAATGATGGAAGACCTTATTCGGAAGAAGCTTAAAGCTGCCATCTCTACCCAGCATCCGGAGCTCGACGTGGGGTTTATCTATTCGACCCCAGCTGCTTCCGAGGACGAGGAGGAAGAAGACGAGAATCCAAATGATGAGGTCTTCTCGAAGCAGTTGGAAGATAGCCTCAACGGAGATGAGCAAACAAATCCAGATAATCAGCCGAACCCGGATCTCGACCAAACTGGCTCCAATCCAACTTAGAAATTTGAACAGAATTTGTACAACTCCTTTTTTTTAAGTTGTAAAATTCTGTCTTTTGTAAGGACGAAATTCCTTTTAATGAAATACCCTTCTTTTTCTCTTAATTGTTGTTGTATACTTTGATAGCTCGAACAAACAATTAATCTTGAGAAACTCAAAAAGAATGAAACATGAGAGCAGCTCGATAAGATTTAACTTGGAAGGAAACTTTATTTATTGATGTATTGAGGCTCGAACCAATTTGAACAGAACTCAAATTGAATTTACAACTTATTGAGCTCGAACTAATGATATAAAATATGATTTATTTTGCTAAAATGATTTCTTGAATTCGAGCTATTCCTCCAAAGGTTATCAGAAGTAATATTTCTTCAAGTACTTGACATTCCATGCATTCGGGATATCTTTCCCTTCGGGAGTTTTAAGTCGATAGGCTCCATTTCCAACGATCAAGCTGATTACATAAGGTCCTTCCCAGTTCGGCCCAAATTTTCCTGAATTGAGTTCTTGTGTGTTTTGGAAGACTTGTCTTAAAACCCAATCTCCTACTCGGAATGCTCTTAGTCGAACTGATTTGTTGTAGAATCTTTCCACTCTTCTTTGGTTCTTCATCATTCGGCTAGACGCTTCCATTCTTTGCTCATCTAACAATTCCAAAGATTCGAAGAGCTTCTTTTGATTCTGTTCTTCGTCGAACAGCTCGACTCTTGGGCTTCTCTGAATGACCTCGACCGGTGATACTGCATCGACCCCATATGCCAATGAAAATGGAGTCTCACCCGTAGCTGTCTTGAATGTAGTTCAATATGCCCATAAGACTGCTGGGAGTTCCTCGACCCATGCTGATTTCCTGGCTGTTAGTTTTCTTTTCAAGATATTGATGATGGTTTTGTTAGAAGACTCAGCCAGTCCGTTTGCCTCCGAATACCTCGGTGTAGAAAATAATAGACGAGCTCCAAGGGTTTCGCAATATTCCTTGAATTTTTTGCTTGTAAATTGTCGTCCATTATCTGTGATTATTTCCCGAGGTAGTCCAAAACGACATACTATGTTTTTCCATATGAAGTTTATCATCTCGGTATCTCGCTCTGTGGATAATGGCTCGGCCTCGACCCATTTAGTGAACGAGTCGGTAGCCACCACGAGATATTCTTTTTGCCCTGGAGCCTTAGGTAGCTTTCCCACAATGTCGATCCCCCATCGACAGAATGGCCATGCTGGAGTGTTTGAATGGAGTGGCTCGGCATGTAGATGTGTTGAGTTTGCAAATCTTTGGCAACTATCACATTTCTGAACTACCTCCTCAGCATCTTTTTTGAGTGTGGGCCAATAGAATCCTGCCGTAATGGTTTTGTGGGTTAAGCTCCTCGATCCTGAGTGATTCCCGCAGCTACCAGAATGTATCTCGGCTAGAATGGGAATACTATCCTCTTCGGATACGCATTTCAGCAGAGGTCCTTGGAAAGATCTTCGGTAGAGCTGCTGATCTATTAGGGTGAAACGAGCAGCTTTTCGAGCTAACCGGGCGGCCTCGGTCTTAGATTGTGGTAGAGTTCCGGTAGTTAGATATTCCACAATCGGATTCATCCATGAAATTTGTTCATTGTTAATTGGACAAATCTCCATTGGTTCGTACTCCCGGTCTCGAGTTGCCAGCCAAAGCGCCACGGTTAATGGGATAGCTCGATTTCCTCTATAACCTACAGTTGCTGCTAGGTTAGCTAGAGCATCTGCATGTGAATTTTCTTCCCAAGGTATATGGGAGACCTCTACCTCCTCGAATTTTGATTCGAGGCCTTTAGCTGTCTCGTGGTAGGCTTGCATTCTGGCATCCCTTGCTTGGAATTCACCTCGGACTTGGTTTACCACCAATTGCGAGTCCGATTCAATTTTTAGCCTCCTTACTTTTAGATCGAGAGCCAGTTGGAGACCGGCAATAAGTGCTTCGTACTCAACTATATTGTTTGTAGTTCGGAACTCGAAATGGATAGCTCTTTCAATTACCCATCTTTCAGGAGATACGAGTAATATCCCTGCTCCACTCCCCCTAGAATTACTGGAGCCATCTATGCAGAGGGTCCAGAATTCTGAACTTTCTGATATCGGACCGAGCTCGACTTCGGCGATCATTTGGAGTTCGGGAGTGTAGTCTGCAACGAAGTCTGCCAATATTTGTGACTTGATGGTGTTTCGCGGCTCGAACTTGAGGCCATAGCCCCCGAGCTCGATTGCCCACTTCATCATTCGTCCAGATAGATCAGGCTTTGATAGAACATGTCTGATTGGAAACGAAGACACCACTTTAATTGGATGTGATTCGAAGTAGGGTCTTAGCTTCCTCGAGGCCATTACAAGCGCCAAGACGAGTTTTTCGAGGGCCGAATATCTAGTCTCTGTATCCAACAGAGTTCGGCTCACATAATAGATCGGGTGTTGGTTCCCATCTACTTCTCGAATTAATACCGCACTGACAGCTTTCTCGGAAACAGCCATATATAGTTGTAACTCCTCATTGGGCTCGGCTTTATTCATTACCGGCGGAGTTGTTAAATATTGTTTTAGCAAGATGAGTGCATCGTCACATTCTCTTGTCCATTCGAACTTCTTTGATTTTTTAAGAAGAGAGAAGAACGAGCTGGTTCTGTCGGAATATCTTGCTATAAATCTGCTTACTGCTGCAAGTTTTCCGATCATCCTCTGTATATCCTTAACGCTCTTGGGGGGTTGGATATTTTGAATGGCTCGAATTTGCACTGGGTCGGTCTCAATTCCTCTTCGACTTACTATATAGCCGAGAAATTTTCTTGAAGTTACCCCGAATGTACATTTGGCTGGATTCAACCTCATGTTGAACTCTTGCAGTATATTGAAGACCTCGGCCAGATGCTGCAGGTGCTCTTCGAAAGTATTTGACTTCACCAGAATGTCATCGATATAAACCTCCATAGTTCGGCCAATTTTTTGCTCGAACATCTGGTTCATTAGTCGTTGGTAGGTCGACCCTGCATTCTTTAAGCCGAACGGCATGACTTTATAACAATAGATCCCTTGGTTAGTCATGAAGGCCGTTTTCTCCTCGTCTGGTGGATACATTTTGATTTGGTTATAGCCCGAGAAGGCGTCCATGAAGCTCATAATGCCGAATCCGGCTGTTGCATCGACGAGCCGGTCGATGTGTGGAAGTGGGAAAGGATCTTTGGGGCATGCTTTATTCAAGTCGGTGTAATCCACGCATACTCTATTTTTCCCATTCTTTTTCTTTACCACGACCACGTTAGCAAGCCATTCGGGGTATTTTACTTCCCGAATAAAACCAACTTTTAGTAAGTTTCGAACTTCCTCGGCAATGGCTTTGTTTCTTTCTGGAGCAAACCGTCTTCTTTTTTGCCGCATCGGCCTATGATTCGGATCGACTCGGAGTCGATGACATATGACCTAGGGATCAATCCCGGGCATATCCTCGTGTGAGAATGCAAAATTTCCTCGATTTTGAGTTAGCAAGTCCCTCAGTTCGATATTTTGAGTTGCAGACAACCTTTCTCCGACAAAAGTTGTCTGAGCTACGTTTTGGGGATCTATGCTAACTTCCGAGCTGCTCTCCACTGGTTCGGACTCCAATATATGTACGGTCCGAAGCGTTACTTCATAGCAGCTTCTTGATGCTAATTGGTCTCCTCGGATAGCTCGGACCCCCCATGGTGTTGGAAACTTTATCATTTGGTGATAAGATGAGGGGACGGCCTTCATTGCATGAATCCAAGGTCGACCAATTAGCACATTATACGCCGAGGGGGCATCCACTACTTGAAACCGTGTGGCTAAGTTAACTCCTTCGGCGAAAACTGGAAGGTCGACTTCGCCGAGGGAGTTTAGCTTCTCCCCGCTGAATCCAACCAAGGTGATTGGATTTTCTATAATATTCTTATCCGAAATCCCCATATTTTGTAGAGTTCGGAGGAAAATTACGTTGGAAGACGCCCCGGTGTCAACGAGGATTCTCTTGACTTGACAATTCGCTATCATTAGCGAAATGACGAGGGCGTTGTCGTGGGGGTGCCGAGCTCCTGCTTCGTCCTCGGCTCCAAAGCATATTTCGTGTGGGGAGGCTTCAATCTGATGCACAGATTGATTTCTTAATTCTCTGCAGTGTCTTTTTGCGGCGTTCTGCGAAGATCCAGTCATGGACGAGCCCCCAGTGAGGACATTGATGACCCTCTGAACTTCGGGTTGCTTTGGCTCCTCGAGGAGAGGCTGCTTATTTGCTCCCGTTGCCGGAGTTTGATTTTCTCGAACTCCCCCAGGGTTTTTCTTATTCCTTGTCCAAACCTTTCTTTTGTTCGAGGTCTTAGGGCAAGTTAATAACCCTTCGGCGAGAAGCCGATCTATCTCCCTTTTTAGATCTCGACAGTCATCAGTTTGATGACCGTGGTCTTGATGGAATTCGCAGTAGAGCGAAGAATCTCGAACCTCAGGTCGAGTTTGCATTTTCCTTGGCCATCTGACCAAGTTGCCTATTTTACACATCTCTCGAACTACTGCTCGTGGAGATATCTTTTGCTCGGTCTGGGGGGCTGCCGACACCACCTTCATCCCCTGTTTGGATGATTCTGCCCGAGCAGGGTAGGGCTGGTATCGACTGCTCGTCCGAGCTGTTTCTTGCTTCCTGTCAACATGGCCGGTTGACTGTTTGTTCTTGTTTCGTTGGCCGAAGTTGTCATCCTCAATTTCTTGCCGAATTTGAGCTTCGGCTCGTACTAATACCTCGGCCATGCTTGAGCACGGGTATTTTACCAGTTTCAGAAGAGGCCGGAGTTTCGACGAAGCCCCTTCTTGAATGCCGACACTGCCGTTTCTTCTAGGCAGTTAGGTATAGTTACTTTTACCGAGTTAAACCTCTTCAAGAAGTCTTGAAGGGACTCGTTCTCCTTTTGGACGATTGAATAGAGGTCGTCCGACCTTCGTGGGGCTCTTCTGCTTATCGAAAAATGTTGCACGAAAGATTCGTGCAACTCAGCAAATGATGATATTGAGTTCGATTTCAAGTGCATATACCATTGCATGGCCGAGCCTTCCATGCATGCTCCAAAGCTCCTACACATACAAGCTTTTCGTTGCTGTTCGGGAATAACAGCCGTCTGCATCTTCATTTTATATAGAGTGATGAACTCATCTGGGTCGGTTTTCCCATCATATGCCTTGATGGTTGGCATTGTGAAGCGAGATGAGAGTTGGATAGCTGAAATCCTTCGAGTGAAGGGAGAATCCGCATAACTCTCAAGTGGTATGTTTGTTGGGGGAGTAGGGGCTCCTGGAATCAAAGATATGAATTGTTGCATTTGCTCGAGCTATTTTTTGAGCAAACGAATTTGATTCTCCGAGCTACTGTCGTCGGAGGGGGCCCAACTACTTTCCTGTTCTGTGGGGGCTCGGGAACTTGCCTCCTCGTGTTCGCTCCGAGGGACTCTCTCCTCGGATTGTGCGTTACTTTGGCCATCATTATTTACTAAGGCCAACTGTCGTCTCAGATTCTCGGCCTCCAGAGTGATTCGGCGATTTTCCTCTTGGAGATTTCGGAGGTTCTCTTCTCGCCTTTTGAGTTCGGCCTCGAACTCAGCTGCGTTTTGGAACACTCCACGTCCGAGCTGATCGTTATTATTGCTGGTATTTCCTTCCATATTTTTATTCAATCTTTCTTTCTTAAATGGCCCTCCTTCTAGCGCCAATTGTTGATGCTCGTTTATTTTGGAGATTACTTTTTTTAAGAATATTGAATTGAAATATTGCGAAGTAATAAATGTGCAATAAATGAATAAGAATAAATCGTAATTGTAGAGCTGAAAGTGTTTGAATTGCTTTAATGCTGTATTAATTGCTTGTTTTCATGTCTCCATTACAATAAATGAGGACCCTATTTATAGGAATCCAACCGAGCTAGACAACCCTTCGCTAATAGATGCAACTCTTCAAGCGAACTGACGTTTTGAACAGCCACATTCGGTGCGTTGAGCTGCTTTAGCTAACCTCTCTTCAAAATATAGTTCGAGCTCTTAGCTCGAACGAACCAATCCATTTATGAGAAGTTCTTCTGTTGAGAAGTCTGTCTGAAGGGTAGCTCGGCTAATATGGAGCTCGATCAACTGTGAGCTCGATCTCGGAAATCATCATTGAACATCCTTGTCGTGGATTTTATTCTTTATGCTTCTTCTTTTTGGGCTTCTTTTCTTATTGGACTCCAAAATGGGCTTGCTCATTTTTGGATCATAACACATGTATTATATTTGTGAATTCAACGCTATGTATTATTTCAGGTTGTATTCTTCAAGTTTTTGTTACAATATTTGAGATATTTATTGTGTTGGCAAATTTAAAAGTAATTAGTGGCGTAGCCCTTCAAATCTAGAAAGTGGAATATTGATTGTCCAAATATTTATATAATCCTAGTCAAGGCCAGCTTAGCATCGACGACTATGTCTATTACTCGACCGGTCAAACTATGTATGCAACTGCTTTGAAGTTGCTGCTTACGTTCCAACACCTACACATATACACGCGTATTTTGTATATCTATATATATATACAATACAAATATACAATACAACTTCGATCAAACAATTTGGAGCAATCATATATCCTTGATTCAATCAAATATTTAAAAACCATGGATCCCTATTCCGGCTATCCGCCACCATACAATCTGGAGTCGTCAAGCAACCAAGATCACGCCATAACATCCCACCTGATCAGATGGAAGTCGGGTAAACGGGTCGACCCGAGGCTTCTCACCATGTTAGAACAGTTCGAGGAAATCTACGTTGAACGCCGCGAGCTGTTCAACAAGATCTTCCATGGAGATCATGAAGAATTGTTCAAGAAGATCGGCAGCGCTTTGAAGAAGAAGAAGTCGATGAAGAAAAGTGGGAGCATGAGGAGGAGCATGAGCATGAGGGCCATCGGAGTTCAAGAAAATTATGAACAGTTGAGACCTCAGAGGTTCAAAGTTAGAACACCCAATGTGATTGAGGTTGCAGATGATGATGGTGCTCACCCTCAGCCTTCCAAATAATTTGGAAATTACTTGTAATTAAATAATATTGTATGTACAATTAACTATTTCTTCATTCAACATATCTTGTTTTAATTTTATTTATTTATTATAATTTGATAGTACGTAGATGAAGAAATCTATTTGTTCTGAATTTTCTAAGTTCAAACATCCAACTATATAAATAATTTTATTAAATAGTAGTAGAAAAAAAAAAAAAAAAAAAAAAAAACATCCAACTATATAAGAAGTGCTTCTAAACTAGGACCAGTAAATGGACCCAATCGGTCGAGATTATTTATTAGATTAAAGAAGCCACCAACTTCTCATACAGTGACAATAAATTTTTACAAATTATAAATATATTTGTATTACATTCTTTTATTTATTAATTGCCGCTGGCTTAAAATCAAATTTGTCCAAATGCAATAAGTGTATCATTTGGCCCCCTAATTAATTAGCGATTACAACATCTATAACTTGAGCAACTTTTGGTAAATAATGATAAAAGTAGGGTGTATGAATTGTCTTAATGTTGGAGATTATTTTTTTAATAGTTGTTGAGGCTGAAAATTATGAAAGCCCATTTAAATCGCAAACCCAAGCCCATTTGATACATGGGCTGACCATCGGGCCGAAAAGTCCATTATCATAGGTCGAACAATATGTATCGAGCTATTTGATCCATGGAGTTGAAATCAGAGGTCGACATATGGGGCGGTCGTTATGATTTCGAGCTGTGAAAGATTCAAAATTATGGTTCGATATTAAAAGCGTGTTTAATTAAGGAAGAACAGGTCTTTTTGATCGTGAAACGGATAAATCAGCAATAAAGCCCGGCGGAAATCACGGAGTTCAAGAGTGAAGTGTTATTTCCAAAAATGGCTATATATATTTCTGGGAGAACATAATCTGGGGAGGATGAAAAAAGGAGAATTGTCGCAACAAAGTTATAGCTCGATATAGCACGATTTGTTCTGTATTTACTGTGTTTAGTACAATTTATCTAGATTCGCATCTTTCCTTGTATTTGTTTAATCTTCCGCGATCAAAATTCCTACCTGTCATTTTAGTATACGCATCAGATTATTTTACCGATACTGTTGTTCTTGGGCTCCTCACCTCATCACTAAAAACACCCACAACAATTTGGCGCCCACCGTGGGGCCCAAGAACAAGGTTTACGCTAACAATTCGTGCAGGGATGGCGGAAGACGGAAATTGCGGACTCGCTACTGATGGAACTATTCCTCCAACAGGAGGAGTCGTACCTCCCGGAGCTGGAAGAGGGTCAAATCAGGGATGTGGTCCGCAACTAGGAGCAGGTCGAGGACGCTCCACCGCAGGCGGACGCGGAACGGATCAACCTCATGGGTCATTGGATGATATGAGGCGAGCCTTCAACGTGACCCCGCTCAACGAACTGTCCTTTCCTCCGCCGCCGCCCGCCTTAATGCAACCCATATGTAGCGCAAT
Organism: Plectranthus barbatus; assembly: GCA_026898455.1. Classification (NCBI taxonomy): domain Eukaryota; kingdom Viridiplantae; phylum Streptophyta; class Magnoliopsida; order Lamiales; family Lamiaceae; genus Plectranthus; species Plectranthus barbatus. The sequence continues at coordinate 277,416 of JAPKLW010000652.1, forward strand.
TGATAAGTCAGGTCCAGACAGCTCGAGGAGTTATGGAAAGGTTGGAAGCTCAAGTTGAGACTGTAACCCAGAAGTGCCAGGCCCTTGAGCGGGATAACCGCCGATTGAACCAATTGGCGATCCATCCAATTGTGGAAGAACCTGGGAGCACGAGTAGAGTCCGAGCGCCCACCGCCCATGACCTACGGGATGAATTCGATCGGGCTGCCGAAGATGAGGCTAATCAAAGGACACCGGGTACGTTGGTAGAACCGAACACTAACCCGAGACAGCTGACTTTGAACCACGTAGGTGGGTCGGCACTGACACAACTGGAACGGCGGTTCGAACAATGGCTGAGTTACTTCGAGTCCCTGATCGCTAGGGTACCAGGGCTACCGCCACCAGAACGGACTATCCCGCGAGAAAGCTACTCAGAATCCCCCTTTACGCCAGAGCTCGCGGAGGCCGAGCTTCCGGACCGTTTCACCCCTCCGAGCTTTGCGCTTTATGATGGCACAACTGATCCAGAAAACCATGTCGCGGTCTATAAACAAAAGATGTTCGCGCTAACAATTCCTAGCGTCCGACGCGAAGCCTGCATGTGTAAAAGCTTTGGATCGAGTCTCACTGGTCCGGCCTTACAGTGGTTTATAAGCTTGCCGAGGGGATCGATCTCAACGTTTGCTGAGTTACATCAGTTGTTCCTCCAGCAATATTCAAGCAGTCGGAAACTCGACAAACATCCGGATGATTTATATGCTATAATTCAGAAACCCGGAGAGTCACTGAGAGCATACTTGTCCAGATTCAATAAGGAATTAGTAGCAGTCCCGAGTTGCCCAAACAATACCGTGGTGCGAGCCTTCACCAAAGGTTTGGATGTTGACTCCGACTTGTATCGGGAGTTGTCGATCTACCCCTGCCAGACCATGGATGACATGCTCGACAGAGCATGGGCGCTAATCAAGTGGGAAGAGGACGAGCCCTATCGTAGGTCAAGACGTGGTGGACGACCAGTAATCGCGCGAGAAGAGCGCCGGCCTGAGCAGCGCGACCGTCGACCCGCACGACCGCATCCATACAGTCGCCCGTCCGGAAGCAGGCCACTTTATGTCAACACTCTGACTACCTGTGTGCCGGAGTATACACTCAATATCGAGCCTGCAGAATTGGTACAGAGCGTACTTCGCCAAATATCGGATAAGGTGAAATGGCCGCCGAGAATGAAGACTGACCCCTCATTGAGGGATCCAAAGAAGTTCTGCGATTTTCACAGTGACCATGGCCATAACACTGCGGACTGTCGGGCCCTACGGTTGGAGGTGCTCGATTTACTAAAAAGAGGAATATTAATAGAATTCTTATCAGATAAAGGGAAGAGAACTTGGACACGCAAAAAGCAGACCACTTCGGAGCAAGTCCAAGAGAACCGGTCAGATAAATAGCCTGCTCCCACCTGAACTATAAATTGCATAACTGGAGGTTCGGAGATCAGCGGAGTCACCAGATCAGCAGCCAAACGAGCGAAGAGACAGAGTCCTACCAAGGTGTGGATGACCCACGCCCCCATAACCCATAGGACAATTAAGTTTACGGAGAAAGATGTCCCGGAGGCCATGCACCCTCATGATGATGCGCTCGTGATTTCTCTACAGGTCTCAGATTGTCTCATCAAACGGATCCTAGTGGATAATGGGAGTTCGGCAAACATCCTCTTCCATCATGCGGTCAAGGAAATGAAGCTGCATGAGGAAAGGATAGTACGGAGTCAGACTCCTTTGATCGGGTTTAATGGAGGAGTACAAATGACGGTGGGAACCGTGACCCTACCAACTTATTGCAGAGGAATCCGGCATGATGTGGCATTTATGATCATCGACGCGCCTAGCGCATACAATGCGCTATTGGGACGCCCATGGCTTCATCAACTTAAAGCGGTCCCATCTACATATCACCAATTGGTGAAGTTTCCAACTTCGGATGGAGTATGTACCATCAAGGGAGAACAAAGCGTGGCTAAAGAATGTTATTACGCGAGTTTTAAGGCGGTGTGCTCGCAGCAACATTTTCCATCCGAATCGGCCAAGCCAATGAGAGGCGAAGTGGAAGGAACAACGGAGGTAGAACTTGATCCAGAGGACCCTTCCAAGAAAACAAATATTGGATCTGAGCTCGACCCTACAGTTCGTGGTGAGCTCGTGAGCTTCTTGTCTAAAGAGCGCGCAGTATTTGCCTGGTCCCACAAAGATATGGTTGGTATAGACCCACAAGTGATGACTCATCAGCTTCAAGTAGATCCAAATGCAAGGCCCGTACAACAACGAAGGCGGAAGTTCTCTCCAGATAAGAATGAGGCTATAAACGAGGAAATTCAAAAGTTGTTGGAAATCGGATCTGTGAGAGAAGTGAAATACCCGACCTGGTTAGCCAACGTTGTCGTAGTGAAAAAGAAAAATGGGAAGAATCGCGTATGCGTCGATTACACAGATCTGAACAAAGCGTGCCCAAAGGATCCGTACCCCTTGCCGCACATAGACAGTATTGTAAATGCCACTGCTGGGCATGAATTGCTAAGTTTCATGGATGCGTTCTCGGGCTATAATCAGATTATGATGCACCCAGATGACCAAGAGAAAACCGCGTTTATGACCAACAGGGGAATTTATTGCTACAAAGTAATGCCCTTCGGGCTCAAAAATGCAGGGTCGACCTATCAGCGCTTGGTGAACAAGATGTTCGAGCAACTTATTGGGAAAACCATGGAAGTTTATATTGACGACATGCTGGTGAAGTCTGAGGCGGCAAGTGAGCATGTGCGAGATTTGAGTCGAGCTTTCGATATCTTAAAGAGGTATAATATGAAGTTGAATCCCGCAAAGTGCACCTTCGGAGTTGCATCGGGAAAGTTCTTAGGATACATGGTAACCAGTCGAGGGATAGAGGCCGATCCAGTTCAAATAAGGGCGATAAAGGATCTGGCGCATCCACAGACTCCGAAGGAGGTGCAGAAATTGACTGGGAGATTGGCAGCGCTGAGTCGGTTTATATCAAGGTACTCTGATCGGACGCATAGTTTCTTCAAGACCTTGCGGAAGGGAAAGAACTTTGAATGGACAGATGAATGCTCGAAAGCGTTTGAGCAGCTTAAGGATTACTTATCGAGCCCTCCATTGTTATCTAATGTTGAACAAGGAGAGCCTTTGTTATTGTACTTATCGGTGTCGGATCATGCCGTTGGTTCGGTCTTAGTAAGGGAATATCAAGGGAGACAGCATCCTGTTCATTATGCGAGCAAGCCTTTGCTCGACGCAGAGCGAAGGTACACGGCCTTAGAGAAATTGGCTTTGGTCTTAATAGTAGCTTCGCGAAAGTTGAGGCCATATTTCGAGGCTCATCCAATTAAAGTCGTTACGTCGTACCCGCTTCGAAGTGTCTTCTCTAAACCTAGTCTATCGGGGAGATTACTTAAATGGGCAGTCGAAATCGGAGGCTTTGGGGTTGAGTTCGAACCCAGGATTACGATAAAATCTCAAGCTCTAGCTGACTTTGTGGCGGAGTATTCGGTGAACTTGCAAATCGAAGCCGAAAAGGAGGTCGCGCAGATAGAAGTATCAGAGCTTGGACAAGAACCATGGATCCTTCAGGTCGACGGATCCAGTAATATGAATGGGAATGGTGTCGGATTGAAATTGTGGAGTCCTTGGGGAGAGCAGTTTGAGCGTGCGATTCGACTCAACTTTGATGCCACGAATAATGAAGCGGAGTATGAGGCTCTCGTGCGGGGAATGCAGTTGGCAAAGGAGCTGGGTGTGCGTCGTTTGAAAGTGCGCTGCGACTCACAGTTGGTGGTTTCCCAAGTGGATAACCAGTACCAAGTAAAGGAACCGCGCTTGACGAAATATTACGAAACTGCTCGGCGGGTTAGTGCCAATTTTGATAACTTTGAGATAAGGCACATACCCCGGGAGGAGAATGCGGAGGTAGATGCTTTGGCGAATTTGGCCTCTTCTCAACAGGAAAGGCGGGAGAAGGCTGTACCAGTGACGTGGGTGGATGAGTCGATAGTTCAGAATTTCCATGATGTAAATGAGATACAGCGAGTCGGGACTTGGATAGACCCTATACTACGATACGTCGAAGAGGGAGTACTTCCAGAGGGGAAGGCAGAAGCGGCTCGGGCGAAGTATGTGCTCTATGACGGCTAGTTATATAGGCGATCGTTGGAGGGTCCCCTCTTGAAGTGTGTTCACGACAGTGCGATTCCTGTCGTTTTAATGGAAATTTATGAAGGAGATTGTGGGAGTCATCAAGGAGCTCGGACGCTGGCCCATAAGGTAATATCGGCAGGTTTCTATTGGCCAACTTTACGAAAGGACGCTAAGGAATATGTGAAGAGTTGCGAGGCCTGTCAGAGGTTCGAGGTAACAGTGCAAAAGTACGCAAAACCGCTCCATGCGACGGTGCCTGTGTGGCCCTTCATGGCATGGGGGATGGATATTGTAGGGAAACTCCCAAAGGGTGCTGGTCAGAAGGAATATTTACTCATCGCAACTGATTATTTTACGAAGTGGGTCGAAGCGGAAGCATTTCGTAATGTGCGTGAACCAGAGGTTATAAAATTCCTTTGGACAAATATATTGTGTCGATTTGGGATACCGAAAAAAATTAGGACCGACAATGGTACACAGTTCACTGGAAGAAGAGTTCGAGAATTTTGTGATCAATACGGGATAAAGTTAGTCTTTTCTACACCACGTTATCCCCAAGCGAATGGACAGGCCGAATCATCTAATAAGACCATTATGGCTACCTTGAAGAAACGGTTGCATGCTCTTAAAACTGGATGGGTCGACGAACTTCCAGGGGTGTTATGGTCGTATCGAACCACACCTCGCGTAGCGACGGGAAGTACCCCTTTTGCTCTGGCGTATGGTGAAGAAGCGGTTATACCCATTGAGACAAGGACAAAGAGTTTGCGAGTTGAACTATGTGACGAAGCATGCAATAACGATAAGTTGTTTAAAAATCTAGAGTTGTTGGATGAGCGAAGGGATTGAGCCTTGTTAATGATGGCACAGAGGAGATCACAAGTTGAGAGAATTTATAATCGGAGGCTCAGGCTTCGAACTTTTCGAGAAGGGGACTGGGTATTGAGGAAAGTGTTTCAGAATACCAAGGACAAGAGTGTAGGGAAGCTCGCACCGACCTGGGAGGGACCGTATAAAATAACACGGGTGGTCGGGCGAGGAGCATATCATTTGGAGGACTATGATGGTAGAGAGATCACGAATAGCTGGAACGTAAGGCATTTAAAGAAGTACTATTTCTAAGATACAACCCAACTCGGATGTGAGCCAGATGAGTGTATTCTAACCCATTTATTTCCTATGTTTTAAAGTTTAATACCCGTACTAACTTGAGCGTCGGAGGGGCGATGCTTCGGCATCGCCCATCCTAACCTCGAGATTCCCTGTGCAGGATAATATAAAGAATAAAAGGGCGAATAAAGTGTTATAAGACTTTACCATTCTAAAAGAAAGCAAGCATTCGATGTTATAAAAAACGTAACGGTTAAAGCAAATAAAAAAAAAGATTGTCCGGATGTAAAAAACGTAGTTGTTCGGCAAAGTAGAATAAAGATTTATGCATCGGTGTTTGTCTGCTGTTGAGGGTTGACGCCTTGTTCACCGCTCTCCTGCTGCTTGGGGCTGCTGGAATTGGGGTCCTGCTCAGTCTGAGGGCTCTCATCCAGGACGCTTAAGTCGAGGTCCGGGAATCAAGAGAAAATCTTCCCTCTGATTTCTTGATCAACCTGTTCGGCGAGAGTCTGTAAGTGAGACAGGAAGATCGACTGTGAAAAAACTGAGGCTAAGGAGAGGGAGAGAGAGAATCGAAGTGTTCAGGGTAATTACCTCATAGGTGTCAGCGAAGTATGGAGTCTGGATGATAGACTCGAAGTCGAGGCCCTCACCAGACTTAAGGCGAGCAATCTCGTCTTGGCAGGTTTTCAGTTCAGCCTTATGCTCCTCTTCTTTAGCAGTAAATTGCTCTTGCATAGCCTTGAGCTGATTCCCCCTCTTGTGGATGTCGCCGGAGAGCACTGCAATGTCAGCTTCGTATTTCCATTTTGAGTTCTCCAGTGCATTCTGACATGCCTTGAGCTCCGCTTCGGCATTGTTGGCCCTCACAGCAAAGGCGGCGGCGTTGCCTTCTGTCTCGTCTAGTTTCTCCTCCAGGGCAGCAACCTTTTTCTTTTGGCTTTCAACCTCACCCCGGAGCTTCAAGATTTCTTCGGCACACTTGTCCTCGTAAGCTTTGATCTCGCGGTGGATCTTGTCGAACTCCATCGCATCCTGAGAGTTAGTATTTCTATAAAATTAGAAACAATGATAAGAGAACGCAAAGTTAGTGAATGGGTTACCTCTAGTTGGCGCTGCTCGAAGCGGGCGAGCCTATTGAACAGAGCGCCAGCCAGGGGATCTTGTGGGGGTGGGTTGAGAAGCAGCTTTTGAGCATGGACAAGGAACGAGTCGACCTTCGCATTGGGTGGAGCCGTCTGCGACCTGATCAGAGACCTGTACAAATTCTCCTTTGGATCGAAGTCCTTATCCTGATCAGTGCTTTCCTTATCTGAAGCACGGAGGCGACGGTCGGATGACCCCCCATCTTTTTCCTTTTTGCGATCGGACTCCTTGCCGGAAGAGTCCGATGCAGGGGTGTGGCGAGTGTCCTTCGGAGGATCTGAGGGCTTGATCGGAGGAGGAGTAGGGGGTTGTTGGCCCGATGAAGTGTGGGATCTCTTTGGAGGGTTCTCCTCGCGACATTTCAGCTCGAGTTCTTCTTGGGCTCTCTTCTTTTCGCGCAGGGCTCGGGCGACCTGTTCAGTGGAGGGACCGTGACTCCTCATGTTGTTTGGAAGGTCGTTGATATGGCAGTTGTGATCCAGGAAGTGATGAGCGGTCACGAATCGACCAAGTTGAAGCTTGGGCCACTCACGATCGCTGATGCTGACGTCGTAAGCGCGGTCGATCCTTGCTTGCTCGGACGAGGTGAGGATCGTTCTCTCTCGCACTGCAAAAAGGGGTAAAGTTAGTATAAAGACAAATGGTGAATATTTAAATAAATGACCTACTTATTGGAGTTCCTCCACGACTAATGAATTCGGGGTTCGAGGTGTTGGGTTTAAGGAAGAAGTATGTATTCCACCAATTGGGAGAGTTCGTCAGAGGTTTCTGCACAAGGGGTGTTCGCCCTGTCTTCCATCTGGTGAAGTAGAAATAGTGTTTATCGTGGCATTGGTTCATTCTATACATATAATGCCACTCCCGAACAGTGGGAAGGCCTAAACCTAAGTCCATCCAGACCAGAAATACCCCGACTAAGTGGCACCAGCTGTTGGGGGCTAGTTGAAAAGGACTAATATTATAAGAGGCCAAGACCTCGCTGAAAAAGGGGTGGATCGGGAGGCCGACTCCATTCTCCATCGCGGCAGTATAGAAGGCTGCGAAGCCAGCCGGTGGTTTGAAACATCTTCGATTTTGTTTGGGGCGGATGTAGGTGGCCCCCAAGCATGGAACGGAATCAGCCAGGGCGAGCATGTCATCCCTAGTGATCGAAGAAACGGCCCCAAGGACTCTGTGTGTGGACCACTCTTTGGGAAGAGTCCAGACGTCGACGACCAACGGTTGATCGGATGTCGTGTCAGGGAGTTGATGGCCTGTATTCCCCGTTTCTACGGACTTCAGAGTCGTTTCTAGAAGGCGGAAGGTCTCGGCGATGGGGGTGTCGTCCTCAGAATAGGAAGATGACGGGAGTTCCTCAGATGCCTCGGCGACAATTTTCTCCTTCCCGGGACGGCAGGATGTTTCTGGGTTTTGGAAGATTAAATCCCAATTCGGTTGGGCGATTAGATTGGTGGAAGGGTCCCTTTCGGGAGAAGGGGTGAAAGGCGGTGTTGGAATACGGGTGTCAGAATCGTGAGCCATGTTGTTTCTAAGCGATGGCGGTATCAAGTGGACAGGGGCTAAAACCTAATCGAAAATAGTAAATGATCGAGGAAAATCAGAATCAAAATCTAGCGAACGATGTGCAAGGCTGGAGAAGGATATAAAATGCGATTAAGAAAACATATATAGATAATATGCAGGGAAGAAGTACGTTACCTGAATCTCGAACGACGGAACTTCTGATCGGAGGAATGAAGACGAAAGAGTGTTGCAGGAAGATGAAGGAAGTGGTTCTCGGGAAACGCTTAAAAGGGGGTGCGACTGTTTGACTTCCGGTAATTAGCCCGTAATTTTTCTGGAAATTACGCAAATGCCATTGCTGTGATAATGGGCGGGAAATTTGAAATGTTTTAGCTAAATATCGATTCAAGTATTAACAGTGCTTCGATAAAAATCGGACTTTGATCATACTTCGCAGATCCATTTCGAGGAGTAAAACCAGATGGCTTGTACGACAGAACCCCGAACTGTCAGGAAAAATGCGAACTATGGATTCGGGCCATGTTCGCCGGCGTTCGTCGCTATTTTACGGAATAGTACGAATCGGAAGATATCCCCACAGAGGAATAGATTATTCCAGCCGAAAAGATGTCTGAATACGATATCTCATTAATCCAGATTTTCTTCGGAGAATCTGATGAGCCATACATCTGTAGATATTCTCGAAATTGGGCTCGACTTAACAAGCTTCTTTTTGGAAGTAACTTGATAAGTCGAGGGGGCTATTGTTGAGGCTGAAAATTATGAAAACCCATTTAAATCGCAAACCCAAGCCCATTTGATACATGGGCTGACCATCGGGCCGAAAAGTCCATTATCATAGGTCGAACAATATGTATCGAGCTATTTGATCCATGGAGTTGAAATCAGAGGTCGACATATGGGGCGGTCGTTATGATTTTGAGCTGTGAAAGATTCAAAATTATGGTTCGATATTAAAAGCGTGTTTAAATAAGGAAGAACGGGTCTTTTTTATCGTGAAATGGATAAATCAGCAATAAAGCCCGGCGGAAATCACGGAGTTCAAGAGTGAAGCGTTATTTCCAAAAATGGCTATATATATTTCTGGGAGAACATAATCTGGGGAGGATGAAAAAAGGAGAATTGTCGCAACAAAGTTATAGCTCGATATAGCACGATTTGTTCTGTATTTACTGTGTTTAGTACAATTTATCTAGATTCGCATCTTTCCTTGTATTTGTTTAATCTTCCGCGATCAAAATTCCTACCTGTCATTTTAGTATACGCATCAGATTATTTTCACCGATACTGTTGTTCTTGGGCTCCTCACCTCATCACTAAAAACACCCACAACAATAGTAATTGATACGATACCCGCCGGGAAGGTTTAGATCACAGCCCAAAATCGACGAACTAGGAACGCACACTGACACGACTTGAACAAATCCAATGGGAAATCCAATGCCTATGACTCGACCCTTAGAGAATCATAGGCAATAACGCAAACGAGCCCCTACGACTCAAAAAGCAACTCGACTCTCAACGAGGGATATAATGAAGATGCCACAAACGGCTGCGGAATTCCGTTTGATAAGTCAGAATTTTCGAATTCTAGGGCTACTAGAATTCGTGAACTTTCAGATAATTGAGGAGATAATCTCACAAATTGTATTAAAAAACTGAAAACTGAATAAAATTGTCTAATACAAGTCTCAAAACCCTTATCTAATAAGGAAATCAAATCTAAAAAGTATATCAAATCTATTAAGATATATCAATATCTTTGACCAAGACTAGACACTAAATATATTAATTTTTGAAATTACATATTAATTTTCAAAAATCAAATACTTAAATAAGAAAAGTAAATAAAGTAGATACTAAAATTCAAAAATTAAATTAATTCAAAACTAAAACTCGAACATTAATCTTCAATTGATCTTCAATGAATCCTCTAATTTCAGCTTACCGGGATCTCCATCAGTAATTCCTTAATTAAAATTTATATTTAAAGATCTTGGAGAAAACTCAAATACATGTCTAAAATGATTTCATCCCTACTTCTGGACAAATATAAATTAGCGTTCATTCTTGAACCGTAACAATACAATAACTCAATAATACATCCCTTCTTAATTATGGAGGGCCATGAAATGAAATCTCATAAATTTCGGTTTCACAACGAATCGAGACAGGGAGAGTCACATCAGTGCTGATAATTTTTAGCAAATAAAATCTCGTTAATTGGCATAAATCCACACTTATGATTATGAAATTATCAATTATTGCAATCGTGTGAAATTCAATCCCCGCATTAATTAATTAAACAATAATCCTTCATGAAATTAAGTATAGATTAATTAAATATTTTAATTCAGGAATTATTACAAGAAATTATTATGTTTATTAATTAATTATTGACTGCTTAGTTCATAAATATTAGAACGATACTAATTAATTGTGGTATTTATCATTTCCTACAAAATAATTTTTAACTTCAAAAGATCAATAAAGTAACAAACCAGTAAATGCTCTTGTGAACTACCAACAATCTTCTGATAAAAATTTAATGTTTTTTATAAATAATAATCTCTAACTACTTGCTTTTTTTAAATCTTTTTTTTTTTTGTATATATAATTAGATGTACTCCATATATATGCTTAAAATTATTAGGGATGTTTAGCCCGGGACCGATGGGCCGGCCCGTTTAACCCGAGAAAAACACCGGGTTAGGGCCGAAAAATTATGAACCGATTAAAAACCGGGCTAAACGGGCTGGATTAAACGGTTAACGGTTTAAACGGGCTGGCCCGGTCGGGTAACGGGCCAGCCCGTCGGGCCAAACTAATTTTAATTAAAAAAATTATAATAATAATAATATTTTAACGGTGGACTTTTTTTACAATCTCTTTGTGTTTAACGGTGGCGACTAAGTTAGATGGGGCCTCTTGAATTTGTTTGATTTTGACGTTTCAAATTTTGTTAAGTGTCGTAATTAACCAAAACATCTATCTTTACATGTAGCAGTTGATTACGATGACTTCTTTTAATTTTTAATTAATGCTACAATAGTACAAGGATGATTTAAGCTGCTGGACTTTCTTGCTTGGTATATTATATTCTCTCCATGGGAAATATTACATCAATTTGTTTATTTACAAAAACAAATTGCCCATAGATCCGTCTACATGTATATATAGATAAATTAATTGCAGGTATCTACAACTTGGGCTACAGTTTAAGGCAAGATAAATTAATTGCACGTATAAGAACATATACAAGAAAAAAAAAAGTAAATTTTCCAGCCTGATGGGCTAGCCCGTAAACCGATGGGTTAGGGTTAGGGTCTAAAAAATTAGCCCGATAAAAATTACAGCCCGTTTAGCCCAGACCGATTAACCCGCCACCCGATAGGGCTAGCCCGAAACCCGACGGGCTGGCCCGTTTGACATCCCTAAAAATTATTCAAGTTGCCAAATTCGATCGATGAGACTATAGAGTATTTTTTATAGTCCAGAGAAATACAGCTGGAATTATTACCTGAGGCCCTTGAATATAACAAATTGGGTGCAGAAACAGTTATATACTCCCTCCGTTCCGATTATATAGTCCAGGTTACTATTTTAGGGTGTTTCAATTATATAGTCCAATTTCTATATTTGGTATTATTTTTATATGGTCATTTACCATTACATCCCTGAATAATCTTGGAAAATGAGAATATTAAATGTAATATTATGAAAATGAGAGGTTAATTAATGCTTTAAATAAGGGTAATGTTGGAAGTTTGTTTAAATATTAAATAATTTTTGATAAACGTACAAGATCAAACTGGACTATATAATCGGAACGGAGGGAGTATGAAGGTTTGCTTAAAAACATTAATCACCCTTACAATATTATGTAATGATTTATTGATCGAACCCTCTTCCACCGAAAATGAACTGGTTGTCACTTCAAGGAAGAAATAGATAGGGTTGTAGTGAAAGATAGGGTGGTAAGAGACAAGGTTATAATATGAAATAAACATATCTCCGATTCGAAAAAATAATATGTTTTATTTATGATTAATTAATTATGAGTTAAAATTTTGAGTAGCATTAAGACATTCCTTCCTATTTAAATATTATCGTAATTTAAAAAGGAAAAATCATGGCAGAGAACATGGTCACGAGACAGTCAAAGAATCTGTATCCTGTCATTGGAATTTTTTTTTTTTTTTTTTTTTGGAGGTACTGTAATTGGATTCTTAATAAGTCTAAGTTCGACTAAAAATCTACATGACTCGCAATCAAATGAAAAGGGGAAAAAAAAAACACAATCTTAAAACTTATCATTAATTAAATAGTTTCGGACAATATACCTAGACAAGTGAAAGCAACCCATAATTACAGCTATGCCCTTGGAGTGATCCTAGCTCTTAGACTATTTTTCATCACCACAGTGAATTCCAGCTTCTCACTCAAATCCACTTTCCCCTCATCCGGGTAACCCGACCACCCGAATTCCTGCACCATTCGGGCCAACATCAAATGGACATGGATGGTCGCCATATTCAACCCGGGGCAAATCCTCCGACCCATTCCAAACGGTATCATCTTCACCTCTTTCACGCCCGTGATGTCTGCCTCCTCCCGCCCCAGAAAGAACCGGTCCGGGTCGAACTTCTCCGGTTCGGACCACAACTTCGGGTCGTCAGAAATACCCGGAAGGAAGATTTCCACATTAGCATCTGTTGGAATGTCGTAACCCGCCAACTTCGCGGGTTCGATCACTGCATGGGTCAAAGAGAAGTAGGTTGGCGGGTGTTTGCGAAGGAGCTCCTTTACGACGGCGTTTAGATACGGCATTTTTTCGACATCTTTCTCGTGGACTTTCCGGTCTCCTACGGTTGTTTGGATCTCTTCGTACAGGCGGCTCTGGATGGCCGGGTTCTCGATCATCCTCCCCACCGCCCACTCGATGGCGGTGGCGGTGGTGTCAGTGCCGCCGTTGAGAAACTCGGAGCATAGCGTTACGATCTCTGCATTCGTCGGAGATGATTTCCTCCCTTCGACTTTGAGATCGAATAAGGTGTCTAGGTACGAGAACGACGCGGCGGTTTTGTCGGAACCTGGGTTCTCGATGGCGCGGCGGCGCCTCTCGATCAGCGGGACTAAGGTTTGGATTTGCCGGTTTCGAACTTCCCAAACCCTTTTTCTTTGTTTAGAGAAGAAAGGGCTCAGTATTGGGAGATAATCATCCAATCTGGGATCGAGAACGATGAGCACGGTTTTCATCATATCATCAACTCTTTCGATCATTTCCTCGTCCATCTCAACGCCAAAACACATGGACAAAAGTATGCAAAACACAGCGAACCTAGCATTCTTCAGCACCCAAACGAGCCCGCCGTTCGCCGCCGCCTCCGCCTTGAGACGATCAACGAGTTTATCCATGGCCAGATCACGGGCAGTTTTGAACTCCTTGAGCCTAGTGGCACTGAGCATGTTCTGCACCATGTTCCGACGCAGCGACCGCCACACGGGGCCGTAGAGGGCGGCATTGACGGTGAACTTATCGCAGCTGAAGATGGTTCTGGTGGGATTCTCCCGCGGCCGGCTGGCAAAGATCTGGCCCTTGGAATTCAAGGCTTCGTAGACTAAATCGGCGTTGCTGATAATGATCATAGTTCTCGTGCCCATTTTCAGCGTCACGATTGGTCCATATTTAGAAGTGAGTTCGCGAACGTATTGGAAGAAGGGTTTTCCGGAGCGCGCCACCTGAAAGAGGTTCCCGACGACCGGGTAGCCCGGAGGGCCGGGAGGAAGGTTGAGCTTCTTGAATCCAGATTTTCGGGAGAAGGCGAAGATGAGGGCTGAGATGAGGAAGGCAAAAGCGGAGAAGAAGAGGTGGTAGTAAGGAGAGAGAGTGGAGTTGGAGAGAGAAGCCATGGATGACAGAGGGAGTTGGAAGTTGATGGTAATGGCAGTGGAGAGTGTATTTTTATGAGTGGAGAAGGGGCTTCTTACAGGTGGGATCATTAAAGGCTATTCAAATTTTTTTGAGCAGATTCAAAAAACTGTGGGTGTGTTCAATGCTGTGGAAATTTTGTTTCCTCTTTTTGCTTTCAATGAAAAAGGATAAAAAACAATACATTTTTTTATATTACTCCCTCAGTCTCATCATTTGCTTTTGACACAATAATTAAGATATATGAGTGTAGAATGAGTTGAGTAGAATTAATATTTTATTGTTGAGTGTAAAAGAATTACCTTTTTTAAAAATGAGACTATTAAAGTGGGACGTATGAAAATGGGAAATGAGACTATTAAAATAGGACGGAGGGAGTATTTGATTTTGTACAAGCATATATAAATAGCAATTGGACAGCGAGAAATCTATGGCAAAACTTGTAATATTCATGGTTTCAACAACATTAGAATAGAAAAAGAATGAAGAATATTAAATTAGAAATGGGGATGGCGGTTGGCGGATTGGGAAAAGGCCCTATTAATCACCTCTATCTACCTTCTCTTTTTATCTCCAGAAATTAAAAAATAAATAAAAAGTTAAAGCCAAATCACTATAACCATCCAGATGTAATGAGCTAATAACTCTTTGAGGTTGGAAATAAATACAAAGCCTAGAAAAGAAAAAAAAAACTAAAATCAATTTTACCACTAATATTATATCTAGATAATAATTCGTGAATACATTCACACTTATTCAAAATAGTTAATCCTGATCATGATAACCATCCCACTGTAACACACTCACACATTTCTTTAACTCTCATAAACCACTAAATGTGCAATTTTACATTTTCCAATTTGGGCTGGCATATATTTAAGTTTAACACTTTGCTCAAAAATAATAATAATAATAATAAGTTAACGCTAATATTTGACTCCTTTACCCGAGAATAAAAAATGTCATTGTTGGTGTGATGAAGTATATTTTTATGGAATATTAATATTTATATAAGTTGACTAGAAAAATTATATAAGTTGACCCACATAATATTCTGTGAGCGACAAAGGTGGTCAGGGGGCAGGCATGCATCGTTGAATTTTGTCATAAATAACGCATTTATTAACTTTGAATATGTATGTGCCTCGCTTAGATTCTGATATTTTCATGTCTCCTCAACCCTGTTTTATTTTTATATTTTGAAACATTTCCCCTAATTAGTTTACTGTCGACTGATGCCAACTAGGCTGTCAGACCATCAAGAGATTCGGCATGCTCCAGAATTATTGGTAGAATAGGTAATCCTGAAAATCCAAATTCAGCTTAATATGTAATCATTTTCATTTAACAAATTAATTATAAATGCCAATTTTATTATTAACCATAATTAACTAATAAATATTAGCTCCGAAATTAATATATCAAAATAAAAAGGGTCTATTTAAGCAGGACGGAGGGAGTATGTCTTATTTTGAATTTGTTTTGGGATGAGAATGACTGATGAGTTTTGTATGAACCTCTGTAATGAATTTTAAACCAAATATATTTTGCATGTTTTTTTGTACAAATTTTAATCTATCTAAACTATACTAACGAGCGGACCGCATAGCGCAGTGGATTAGCGCGTTTGACTTCGGATCAAAAGGTCGTGGGTTCGACTCCCACTGTGGTCGTTTTTTATTTTTTTCAATTTTCCCGAATTTCTTCTGTGCAAGGGGTTCGACTTTATGCGTAACTCTGATTGTACACACTTGACACTTCTACATTCTTTAAGATTCTCACGCAGAAGCAACTGAAATTGGAAATCAATGTTTGGACTGAAAGGCCTCCCAACGCTGCTACCCCCACTTACCCCATTCATATCCAAACCCCTCCCTCCAGTTTTCCCCCTTCAAAACCCTAATTTCCCAACTATCTCAGTTTCCCCCAAAAAGTACCAAATTTATGCACAAAACGGCAACGGCGATAAAAACAAGGAGCTTCCCAAAGACAGCGGCGGCGAAGAAGAAAAGGAGAAGAATGGGGGGCCGCCGAGATTGAATCTGAGGTGGGCGGACCTCGTGCTTGACCCGGATCCGGATAACTTAGTGGCGGTGGGGTTGACGGGGCTGCTGACGTGGGCGAGCGTGCAGGTTCTGTGGCAGCTGTTTGTGATATCGGCGGCGATATTGCTCGCCGCTCTCAAATATACCATTGTCGCTGCTCTTCTCATTTTTATTCTCATCACTCTTCTTTAATTTTCATTCTTCGCTTTGTTGTTTCGTTGGGAAGTTTTTATTCCCTATAAAAATATAATTTTGATTCTTCATTTGTGTTCTTGAGATTTTGATCTTCCAAATCCCTACTAAAGAAATTTCTTGAATTTATTCACAAGTGTTTAGAGGATTAGCCAAAACTGTTTAGATTAGGGGTGATTGGTGAGCTACTCGGAATCAAAATTAAACGAATTGCACTTGAACTCGAGTTACTCAAGTAGTTAATCGAGTTTCATGAAATTGGATTCAATAAGTTCACGAGCTTTATTGAATTGAAATTTAAATCAACACCGAGTCAAACTAGACTCATAAATCTTATCAAACTTAATATATTTTAAATTTATTATTTAATAATAAATAGTAATTTAAATTATTATTAAATTAAAAATAAATTTAAAAAACTGAACTCAATCAAGTAAACTTGACCATACTCCATTCAATTCATCATGATCACCTCTGTTAAGAGGATGGTGTTAATTCTGCTTATCTGAATTAGTGAATCACTCTCTGATTATTATTTTTTTGTTGTTGGAGGGGATGGATTATTGGAAATTTAATATATGCAATAGAAGTAGAGCAATGCCTTATGAAGTTACAAACTTGAAACCCTGATATTTTTTCGTAGTATTCGATATGCTGGTTAATGCATGTTCAAAAGGTATTTTAAAAAATAGTGACTACATCAAGATTTTGGATCTCCACCTTTGAAATTAAAATATTTTCTATGTGAAGCGTAGAAGAATAGAAGGCATAATTAAAAACAAAATTGGCATATATTCCCCATTTTCAATTCTTGCTGACATAATTGGTTTTCACTCTTCTGTGTCGAACCTAATCTTCTTTGGAGCAGCCTGAATAACGCCCACCTGCAGATAGATGACACAACAAAGTCATTCACTAAACACAACACCTACATTCCACCATCTTTACACAGCATTTCTTACCATTTCTGGGCAGTCATAATCGATACCAGCTGCCATAATTCTCTTCCGTCTCTTTTGGTCCCTTTTCAGTACACTGTCAACTAATTTCTGCTGCTGTTCTAGGGTTCTTTCCTGTAAATTATATTTAATTGACAATATTATACTATTAGTCAGGAAGAGATAACTAAAAACACAATTGCAAAACAAGGGTTTACCTTGTCATGGCGCTTCCTCTCAATTTGAACCCAGTTAACTGGCTGGTGAGAGCGGTTCATACCTTTCCACCTAAACATCATTATTGGTTAGAACTCTACACGGCAATTTTGAAATCCTTCAAATTTCAGAAAGCTTTCAAAATCATTGTTTTTTTCTTAAATAACCTATGCTATTTAGCTCTATGTATATCTTATAACTCGACTCTCCAAACTATGCATTAGTCAAATGCAAGGTTTTTTACATATGTTCTCCACTACCTGTTGACTTTAGTTTTCTTCAATTTTCAGTGTGCTTTGATTCCATTCATTTTCATCTGACAACTGATAGCATCGATTTAGTATGCTAGATCAACATCCAATCATACCACAAAAGATAATGTAATATAAATCTAGTTGATATAAACGTCGTGACAACATAAAATACATATCAAGAGCTTCCAAAGAAAATCAATGCATCAAGTAGATCAACTGAGTTGTCCACAATTTAGACTTGATGTATTTAATTTCATGAAAATTGATTTGAAGATAGCTAGAGGATGCACTCACAATTTTGGATGAACACGCTCGGGAGGAACAAGACTAACTTGCAGCAGGTGCTCATACATTAGATAATTATGCATGCATTCTTCAACAACTTTGGCAACCTGCAGTAGCAAGGAAAAAACTCATCAATGAGAAAAGGGAAAGTGGAAATCATGACAGGCAAGAGAAGCTTATATCGTCTAAAATAAAACTGTACAACCTCTGGAGAATGGAACTCAATGAATCCAAAATGCTTTGATTTCCCTGTCTGTTGAAGGAAAAAAAACAGAACAAGATAAATCAATAGAGGAAACCTAATGAAGGAATAAAACTGTACATAACTACCAGCCTCCAACTCTAAAATGCTTGCAGCAAATAGAACAGCCGTTTTCTTCAAAATAATAAATTTATGTGTGGGATATAAAAAGTATTACATTATATTGTCATGAGTAATGTGGTCATCTCATATTGTCATAGGCCATAAATAGTATAGGGAAAATTAATGGATGATGGGCAATAGTAATTACACCACCGATACGCCCCAAACGAGAGGGTAATCAGATGCAAAACTGATTGAATTTAGCCTCCATCTTAATCTTACATTGCTGAAGCTATCACCAAATTCTTAACCTCACATATAAATACTTGGATGAAGATCAATGCATAATCATTCGGCCTAAGTGTCTAACACCTTAAGATAACAAAATCATCATAATCCAGATACCCAGCTTCCACAATCTCAGAGAACTGAAATCCTCTTATCACCCCTACTGGTAGGGAAAGGAACCAACCTTCCTATTTCTTGCAATTCTGAGTCTCTTTACCGCACCAAACTGCTTGAAGAAAGCTGCAAAAACCAATCTCGACGGAGTCAGACTGTGCCAATCTTAGCACATGGTTGGAATTAGCCAAAAAAAAAAAAAAAAAAAAACCTTCCATCTCAGTCTCATAAAAACCATGTGGGATTCTTCCAATATACAAGACAGTTGCTTTGTTCTCTACAGTCTCAGTCTTAGGTTTATTCCTCGCGGGGCCACCCTCCAACGGCTATGTGAACAAAAAAAATTAACTCGATTTGCGTGGGAAATGAAAGGGCACATAAATGCAAAATAAGATACAGTCGGAATTATGGTGTCCAAATTAATTTGAATAACGAGGGGAAAATCTAGAAAATAACAGACCAAGAAATCAGCTGCATCGCCTTTTGAAACGGAAAACACAGCCGCGGCCTTCTTCAAGTTCTTCAATCCTTCCTTCTTCGCTTTCAATCCCATCTTTACTGCATATATTTTGAGTTCCAATAAATTAACAAGCTATCGAAATTATTTATTAATTAGATATAGTCGAATTTTCGTTCGGAAAGATACAGAGAACGGAAAAAGAAGCGTGCTAGACAATAGGGAGGAAGAAAAATGGATTCAAAATCAGAAAGGTTAAACCCTAGCAGATTATAGGGATTCTTCGAAAGAGAATGTTTTGCATCTAAACCCCTATACTTTTGTTTATGTGCACAATATCCCGATTGGATATGACTTGATGATTATATACTTATATTTGTTTTTTATGAAAAAAAAATAATAATAAATTTTGGATGATTCTAAATGGAGTCATGTATAATTATAATATATAATTATAATTTTATCCATGTAGTCCTCATTTAGATTTTAATCAAAATAATTGAAATCAAAACCCAAAAAACGACTATTTTTTGCACGAGATAAATCTCAACGTACGAAATTCTTTATTGTTACTTTGGAAAAAACGAAGCCATGACACCAAGAGAATCAACAAAAGAACGAACCATTACGGTTAAGGAGAGAGTCTGTAACTTGCAGATTTCTGTACCCCTTATTCTACCATAATATATCTTTGAAAACCCTCAGTGCAATACAAGTAAAATCTACTAATACAAATAACGCAATCTAACGGGGAATGTTTTCATACAATGATTTCTCACGAGACCACAGCCTAGCACTTGGGTTAAGGCGTTTTAAACCTCCTCAAACTATTAGTTGAGAAAAAATGATCCAACTTTTAAATACCCAAGAAATCACAATGGAACATCCATTAACATTAACTTTTTGTTTTCTTTTTGCACAACAATGGTTCGTTCCTTTTTTTAAAAAAGATGATTTGTCAATCCGGGACCCGAAAGATCAAACAATTCGCAATCCAAAACCTGATATTGATATTGAGGTCCTGGATTGAGAATTGTATGATCTTTCGGGTCCTGAATTGAGAATTTTTGTATGATCTTTCGGGTCCTGGATTGAGAATTTTTGTGATCTTTCAGGTCCTGAATTGACAATTAATCTTTCAAGTCCTGAATCGATAATTAAACTATCTTTCGAGTTCTGAATCGATAAAACTCTTTTTTTATTATTCTCTTGGTGTGGAGTTCAGAGGTCATGACTTCATTTTTTTCGGGTAATAGAGAAGAAAGACCCAACGTTTGTAATTTGTAAAATACAGAAACCATTTTCGTTGATTAAGGTTATAATTTTAGAAAAAGATAGTCATGTTGTGAATTGACATAATCAAGATACAATATCGATAGTAGAAGATGGGGAGAGAAAAGAAAGAAAAACAGAGATGGAGAGAAGTAACTGTCGTCTTTATTTTCTCTATATTCTGTCAATATATACATACCCTAACTGAACATATGAATAGGGCCATATAGAGCCCAATAATAAAGTTTACAAGTAATGGCCACATAAAATAAAAATATATTTACAACACTCCCCCTTGGACATTACTTCGTTATGTTCATGCCTCGTTAAAAACCTCGCAGAAAACCCTGTGGGAAAAACAATCGAGGAAAAAAGTACAAGACATAAGTTTATTCATGTGTTGCACTAAATGCCTCGTTAAAAACCTTAACTAAAAAAACCCAATGGGAAAAACTTAGTAAGGGAAAAAGAGTACATCTATTTAACCTTTTGAGTAGAATAGACATTCAGGGTCTAAACACGAAAACTATTTTGAGATTATTAATCTCCTCCAAAATATTAACTTTCGAATCTCAAGATAATTTGAGATTGTCACTCCCCCTGAAGACAACAATCTTCCAACTATAATCTATTATGAATATATATTCAAATGTAAATACGGAATAGTCTATGTGAATAATCTGCAGGATTATCACTGTAAAAGAATGCAAATAATAAATATTTTGCATACTCAACACTTGTTTGTGCAACACAATTAATTGTATTATCCTTAACAAAGATATTGAGGAATATCACTCTTGTCGTAACCTTATATACCTCACAAATATATTGTTTCAGTTAATAATAACAACATAACCAGTCAAGACACAGAAATATGGGGATCAAAGAAATAGTAATCATTCACTTGTATACTACTACTACCATATATTGATTTCTTTATAAGATAGATAAGGTACAAGTATCTTGTACCATGAAAACAACAAATGATGTATTTAACATCTTCCCGACACTTCTTATAAGAGAAAATTTCATCTTTACCAACAAGTAATTCCAAATGTTGTATCAGGCCTGATAAAATAGTGTTATAATAACACTCAAGTAAGGAACTTCTGGTCCAATATATACTTTTGTTATCTTCTTTAAATCTAAACGAGTCATTATCCACTTTTGGATCAAATGACCATATGCATTGTGTGGACGAACTTTCACAAAAGTTGACTGTATGTATAAAAACCTCTTCAGGAGATAGTTGATCTGCAGGTCAACTATCACTTGATCTTATCAAGTCTTTCACTTAAAACTCCGCCTTTATGCATGAGCTAGCTTGTTCAAGCTCTTTATGTTTTTCAATAATGTACACATAATACATTTTTTTCAATATATTCCTTCTACAGGAAGGATTCGATTCAATGAATTATATCATGTTGCAATTCTCATTTTCTTTCTAAATACATTAAAGATATTCATACAAGTACCAATGTCCAATGACCAATACAAATATTCAATCTTGACGTTCATTAACTGCATATGTATAATTTCATATTTTCTGCCATATATTTAGTTGCGGAACATTATGTCATTAAAAGTAGGAGAATATTTTTGACCAAAGTCAATAATGGGTCTCTGCGAAAACCCATGAGCAATTTATCTCGCTTAATATTTCACCACCTCTTTAATCCCATTTCTCTTTTATATAAATATCATTTTGTATCCTACAGGGATAATATTTTCAGTGTATGTGATACAAAGTATACACTTGTATTTTATTTAGCGAGTAAAAGCTCTGTCTCAATTGCTTCTTTTATTTCAGTCAATAATAGTGCTTCTGGCACTTGGGCTTTTAAAACATATTTCTTCTTCATACATAAAATTTATAGTAATATAAGAGCAATCGTAGAGACATATGTGTTGTCGACAACTGTGATTTTATAACATATTTCTCCTTTATACATAAAATTCATAGTACATCAATATTAACCAAGTTTTTCTTCTTCCACATTTCACATAATAATATAACTTGGTTGTTCCGCGATCCCAATGTTATTATTATTTGATGCACGTGCTAGTCATTGGGATTTCTTATCTTCAGGACAATCCTCTTCAGGAGGTTATAGAAGTGTTATTTCTTTATTGAGATTTATTTCCGCGGTTATGTAATTTCAGCACCAATAAATCTCTCATGCTTCTGGCATTGAGGAGTATAATTTAGTTTACACGGTCCATCAAAATGTTTAATTTCTTTGAGGTATATTCACTCCTTATAATAAATAGTTATGGCAGATTACTTGCTAAATATTGCAAGTTAATTTTATTTTGAACTTCCAGTTCTGATTAGTTAGTGCGTGGATTTAAAATATTGAAGATCTTAATGAGGCATTCTATCAATCATGGGCTTTAATCTCCCCCTAATGCCGAGAAATGATCTTCATTATATATAGAGTCACGTACCAAACACATTGATCCCCTTATATATATGGGCATTTAGATTTTGATTATCGACGGAGGTTTGCAGTCAACATATATTCTTATTTTAAGTTGAGAGCCCATGGAAGTACGTTTTGGTTGTGATAGAAATTTAGACTGTAAAATAAATAATTTGCAGATGGGAAATGTTTATCACGCACAATTGTTTGGGGGAATATAAGATGATATGCGGTTAGTCGGATTTAATGTTATTAATATTCAATCATGAATTTATATGAATTGACCAGCATTATCCATTTAAAAGAAATTGATTGAGGAATTTAAGAACTAGATTTTGTACTCGATATTTGTATATCACATATATCATTGTGCGTGGACTATAAGCATGCATAAGTCCATCGAGTAGAGACATTAAATAGGACCGTTAATACTTATAGTGATTCTGATGTTGGATGAACTGGTCCACACATATCTTATGATAAGAGGTATATTATGTCAATATCACTTTTCATAATCCGACACATTATGATAAGCCCAAAATGATCCAAATGCTCATGCCACAATTTAAAACTTATGAATTATTAAAATTTATGTTAATTGCAACATGATAAATTATAACAATTATTTATTTTTTCTAAAATACAGTAGATAAAGAAAATAAACAAGGATAAATATAAGAATTTAATTAAATTTCAATAAATGCAGGAGTTTGAGTAGAACGAGTTGCCTGGCCATTGAAGCCAATGATAGATCAATTATGCAACATCCGAATACGCAGATAAATAGATAATCCATGTTGATAATAATCTCGCTGAGCAATAATAATCGGTACCAAGTTGCTTCCAAATAATAACTCCAAAGATAATAATCCAACTAATGCCAAAAATAAGGATACTCCGAATTCAAGCAAATAATCCCAGAGACAAGAATAACCCGAATCAAGTAAATGAATCAAGTAAATGATTCAAATATCTTCGCTGATAAGAAAATAATCCTTGATAATAGTTCGTGCAAAAAGAAGGATAATCCGTGCTAATAATTCAATAATCCTTGCAAAGATAGCAATAATCCATGCTAATAATAATTCCAATAAGGAAATAATTCAAATAATGTATGCCAAAAATAATCGTGAAGACAATATAATCTAGGGAAACCTTATTGAGGCCGAGATAAAATAAGTAAATAATCATTGTTGAAATCGATATAAAATACCGGAGATGATGCATACCAATTGATTAAAAGAAATGCCTTCAGATACCGAAATGAACATGAAAGGCGTGAATGAATTATGTGAGGGCCAAAGCTATCTTCTAGAATAAAAGTGGTAGCCACTAAATTACTCAAACACGGGCACATTGCTTTGCCGCAAAAAAAAATTGTCCCCGGTTCGTTTCCTGTCTCTTTGGCTGTGGGGGACCCTTCATCCACCCTGCACCTCACTGCTCTATAATAAACCCCTCAACTAATCTCTCTTCAATCTGCGAATGAATTCCCTTCTCTTTTCTACATCAGATATTTTATTCAATGTTGTGTGCCCTAAACCTTGCTTCCCGATCCTATTTCACCGCTCCTTTATGCCCACGGATAATGACGACTTGCACCGCTGTGGCGCTGCCCGCTGCTGGCAATAAGAGCCTCTTCGTCCTAGAATTGATAAAAGCCTGGAATATTGCAAAATGACAAAACAAACCCATAATTCAAAAGAAATTGCATCACTGCCGCAAATTAATATATGCATACCTACTGCAAACATTGTTACAAACTCCTAGAACAAGCACTAACAAGATGGCTGCATAGTTGGAGGATTAAAAATAAATAAAGCTCATTTAAAAAAAGGTAGAGAAGACCTGGATAGGGGATAAAATCATTATACTGCACAAAGAGAAACAATCAAACAGGAAAACGCAAAGATGTGATCGCCAAAGTTCAAAAAACTCAATCTTAATCTGCCGAATCCATCATTTGCTTATGTCTTCAATGTGGGGATTACAAATTCTCAGTTGGATAGAGCTCGTGCTGATAACGTGTTGTGAATTGAGATAATCCAGATACAATATCGATAGTAGAAGATGAGGAGAGAAAAGAAAGAAAAACAGAGATGGAGAGAAGTAACTGTCGTCTTTATTTTCTCTATATTCTGTCAATATATACATACCCTAACTGAACATATGAATAGGGCCATATAGAGCCCAATAATAAAGTTTACAAGTAATGGCCACGTAAAATAAAAATATATTTACAACAAGTCATAAATTTATCTAGATATTTGTTTTTTGAATTTTAATTTAAATGGAGATGGGGCTATATATTTGAAGTATGATTTTAATTAAATTTCAAATTGGGGGCAACAGGATTTTAATTGTAATTGTGTATTGTAACCTATATTTTTATTTTTTTTTTCAAAAAAATATATTTAAAAAAAATATGGCTGCATTTAGAATCACCCATAAATTTTATAAAAGAAATGGGTGAAGACGTGATGAATTTGAGGGAGGATCGACACATATAAATCTAAAAATAATTATACATTTTATCCTTTCTCTACTCTTTGATATTCTATGGTGCCTTCTTTCAAGGCAGAATGTCATTATTTATCAACTTGCATAATTATTCTATGAACTCTTTCACCTTACATAAACATATATTATCATTAGTAAAATAATGTTCTTTTCGTTCCGGCTAAGTTGGTCTTTTTCTTTTCAGCACGAGGATTAAGGTTTATAAGTGAAAGTGAAATTAATATTTTATTAAAAAAAATACCATTTTAAAAATTGAGTCAATATAGTTGGAACGTCCGATTTAACATAAAAACCCAACAAAAAAAAATCAAATATTTGAAATATACATTCCAAGCTCACTGTTTCTTTCTTATTGTGTGATTATCTAAGTGCACCGTTGTAAGGAGTGGATTAATACGGATGAATGTATGGTTTTTAGAATGGTTTAGAAAGTCATTTATAGAATAAATAAGATGAAAATGGTGGAATTGAATTTTTTAAAATTCAAGTTTTATTTTTTAATTTACATAATAGCGCCAATAACTAAATGCTTAAAGGCCATTAAAATAAGAATTGAATTAGTTGTGGGAATGGAGGAAAGCCAGAGTCTTATTCATTAGAAATCAATATGGTTGGAATTAATGCAAACAAATAATATTTCGCATTTTTAACAAAGGCTCTTAAAATTAAGCTTGAAATGGAGTGTATAATTATCACAATTAATTTTGAAAATTGCATAAACAAAAGAGGGAAAATCTGAAATAGCAAAAATTATAAAGCAAAACCAATGTATAGCAAGCCTTATGAAAAACTCCACAAAATAGCAAAAGTGTACTTTTTTTAGGTTAAAATGTCTTAATCACAACATCACTTCTCTTGTTTTTTTGTGAAATATGTAACGGCTGCATTGTTTATTATTTTTTTTGACTCAACTCATTTTTTTATTTATTTGCAGATAATAGAAAACAATTAAATATAATATTTCTTGTGCAATATTATAAATTCGGCTGGAAATGTCCGTCCAGTTGGAACTCGAACAAATCCGGCTGGAAGTCGGGATTAAAATCTATTAAATCAAAACCGGGAAATCTGGAAAAAAATTATTTACTTATTAAATCCAGATTGAATTAAATAATTTTCTATTGAAATTGTGCTGGAAGTGGAACAATCAAGTTGGAAGTAGATTAAATTGAGATGGAAGTCGAATAAATTCGAATGGAAGTCGAACTTAAAATATATTAAATATAGATTTATTTAAATAATTTTTTACTGAAATTGTGCTAGAAGTGGAACAATTCAGATGGAAGTGGATTACATTGAGATGGAAGTCGAATAAATTCGGATGGAATTCGGATTAAAAATATATAAAATCCAGATTTAATTAAAATAAATTTTTATTGAAATTGGGCTGGAAGTATAGCAATCCAGCAGGAAGTATATAACATTGAGATGGAATTCGGAAAAATCCGGATAGAATTCGGATTAAAAATATATAAAATACAGATTTAATTAAATTTATTTTTTATTGAAATTAGGCTGGAAGTATAGCAATCCAGCTGGAAGTATATAAAATTGAGATGGAAGTCGGGTATTTGGGATGGAATTCGTATTAAAACTATATAAAATCCAGATGTATTTAAAATATTTTTTTATTGAAATTGGACTGGAAGTCTATAAAATTGAGATGGAACTCGGATATTTCGGATGGAAATCGGACTTCCCAGATGGAATTCGCGTTTACTTCCATCCCTTTTCAATTCCAAATCAAATTAACCTAAAAATTCGGCGTGAAACACACAAATCCGGCAGGAGTTCGAATAGGCTTCCCTTCGCACGTCCGTTTGAACGACCACCCATCTGTGAACCACCGGCGAACCGAACACCACCCACCCGCGACCGGCGAACTGAACACAAACCACCATCGAAATGTCTGCATAGGTATCATCTTCATTTAAAAAAAACTGATTGTAGTCGGGCATATTGATATGAGCATTGTTGTGGTTTGTAATGAATTTGTTCTATTTTTTTTTGCCTTGAATTGGTTGGTTAATGTTTGTTTCGAATGTGTTGAACCGTGCATATGAATTTCGTCCATTTATCCCTGTTTTATATGTTTGAACCGTGTATATGCATATGAACCGTGCGTGCATATTTTTTTCGTTGTTTTTGTGTTTTATTTTTATTGAATTAGTTAGTTTGGTTTTGATATGCTGCAGGCTGCCTATATTCGATATGAAGTCCATGGAAGTAAACCTAAGACTAATTTATATTATAAATGTAAGGTCCTAGATATCGTTAAAAAGACATTGTCTGATATAGGATAAGAGGCGTTGGTTAATGAGTTTCGGGCTGGGGTTTTTGGACATTGGTTGGATTGGTCGGAAAATGGACTTAGTTCGTCTCTATCATTAATTGAATTATTTAGTCATGAGACTCAGTCAAATAATCCAGAGTTGTTAAGGTTTAGAGTCAGTGGGCAGGATATCATGTTTTCACAGAGTGAATTCGCCCTTATTTCTGGTTTGAATTTTGGAAAGGCCAATATTGATCCTACTGCACGCCATGAATTAGAATCTAGTACTGTATTTAAAGTCTTTTGCGGTGGTCAAATCCTAAGTAGTAAAGAACTTTTGGATAGGTTTCAATACAAAAAGATTGATAGTACTCACGCTTTATTGTACCTTAGGGTGGCCAATATATTAGCATATTGGTTTTTTGGACTAGGGTATACCGAAAAAAGAAAAATAGAAAAGTGGATGTACGTTTTAAGTGAGGATCTTGATAGTTGGAACCGCTTTCCATGGGGTACATATGCATACAAAGCACTGCTCTATTACAAAATGCATATACCCACTACTCGGATTCAACTTGAGAAAAAAGCCCTTCATCTTCCAGGTCCCTTTTGGGTACTACATGTATGAAATTTTCAACATATTTTATCTTCATCTTTGTGATCAATGTTTGTTGAAAATAGTTTAATTTTTTTATATGTTGTTAGGTTTGGGCCTATGAGGTCATTCCTGAGTTGGGGCAGGCATGTGCCCGGCTAGTTAAAGCCAATGTTGAGCCACGTATGCTGAAGTGGCGGTTCAGAAGATCCAGTGTAAAAAACTGGATAGCCTTCTTCTCCCAACCGGTAATAAAATAAAATTTCAGTGTTTTATTTGTTTTGAACGGAAAACTGATTATATTATCTAATATATTTTTAAATTTTGCAGCTTATTGTGTTAACCGCCCTGCCTCCTTCGTCCTCTGAGATGAGTACCCAATATTGGCGATCTGCACAAGGAAATGACAAGATGGGTGTGAGTTATGTGACTCCGATATCTACACATGCCCTTTTACAAGGTGAAGGGTCAATGATAGAAGATTTCGAAGAGAGTAGCCCTCATCTAGAGATACCAGTACACACTGGGTTTGTTGAAGATTGGGTTACCGGCGGTGCAATGATAGAAGTGGAGATCAATGATTTGACGAACGAGATTGAGGAGGAGCAGGAGGCTGCCACTGAGCAAGCAAATGTGCAGACTGAGGAGCCCATTTTGCATGCTGAGCAGCCCGATATGGAGACTGGGCATGATTCGGAGCCACCATCCCCGGTGCAGAGAAAGAAGAGACGACAGAAACGGCAAAGGATACCTAGTTTTTCTTCATCTTCGGGCGGGGAAGAACGTAGGCAAGAGAGGGATCAGAAGATGTTTGGGAGAATCAAACAGTTTGTGCTCGATGATGTGAAACACTGGGTTTTGAATGAAGTTGTTCCAACTTTCAAGGAGTACATTAAAGAAGTGGTTACATCTTCGTGCCAGCGATCAGATGCTTCGTCCTCTCAACCCCGGTTATCCAGTATTTTGCAACAGCGACAGCCACAACCACGTTCTGACGCACGAAAGGTATATTTTATATACTTTAGCCGTATTTTGCGATTTAATTTACTAATCTTAATTGCAATGCAGACATCTGGAGGTGATGTTGATGATGACGATGAGATGGAACCTATTGTCCAGTATTTTGGACCTCTTTCTGTGAATAAGGTGATCAGGCAATCTTACGAAGCATTCCGACAAGGTCCATCAGATAAGGCCCGCATCTCTCAAACAAGTGGCCTGCGGCTCACGAATGCCTTTTTTGCACAACTGGAGGATTCGTACACATACTTAACCGTGCCACAGATAGAGATGTTTGTTCACGCCCTCTGGTGAGAATTTATTTATTTAAATTCATTGTTGTATTTATTTAATTAAATATAACGTTTTATCTAACATGTTTTTACATGCCCGCAATGTCAAACTGATTTCAGATAACAAGTTTATCTTATCTGCTTGTAATCCCGATGAAGTTCGCATTCTCACCCCGAAATTCCAGGTTAGAACTTATTTATTTATTTTATTAATTCTTCATGTTATTTACATGTTTCGTTTTTTATATGAAATATAGATTTTATTCAACAAGTCTTATCCGGTAAATTTGCCACCTCGAGTAAAGCCACCGGGTGTTTCGGCAGAATTGCTAGAGTTCATCGAAGGAAAGGATAGTCCATGTTCTCGGCCGTGGTACAATGCGTCTGTGGTAAGTATTTGTTTAATTAATTATTTGAGCATTCATGTTAAGTTATGATAACAACTTATTTTTTTCCAGTTAATCATGCCGTATAATGTTGGAGAACATTGGTTTACGTTGAAAATCGACCTGTCAACTTGGAGTTGTTGGATATATGATGCTACAGTCAAACGACAAAATCAGGTTGGTAGGAGATACAGATGTGAATCAGTACGGCGCATCACAGATCAACTCCACAAATATTTGACTGATGGGAAATATTGGGACAAGAGCACGCTTGGTCTGACGCCGTACAAGGAAAAGATGGCGGTGGACTTTGCTCCAGGGTTCGAAGCTTATGATCATTACAGTGAATCAGTGTATGCATGCATGTTCATGGACCAGTTGATTTGTGGGCGACCGAATGTACCTTGGGCCGAAAGGGAAGGATGTCAAGATAGATATAGATTGTATATGACTCATTGCTTATTTGATTTATCACATGATGAGTGATGTAGAATTTGTATTAGATATTTTAAATTGTTTATTTAGATATTCGAATATGTTGGTTTGATCTGTTTTGAATTATTTTTGTTTGAATGTCTCGGTTTTTTGGTTGGTTCATTGTGATGGAATATGATGGTTTTTGATGGAATATGATGGTTTTTTGGGTTGGTTAATTGAGTGCGAATAAGTTGGTTTTTTGTTCAGTAAATTGAGCCGCATATTCTTGCTTTTTTTGCATAAATTGGACGAATTCCATTCAAAATCACCGAGTTCCATCCATTTTTTGAGTATTTCCATCCCAATTTGGAGTACTTCCATCCCAATTTAGAGGACTAATTTATTAATTATTAAGTAGCAATATTATCAATATTTTGTCCATTTCGGATGGAACTCGTCCTATTGGGTGGACCACGTCGCAATTGGGATGGAAGTCGCTAATTTTTGATGGAACTCGGCCGAAAGGATTAATAATAGTGTAAATCCGGATGGAATTATGTAAATTGGGATGGACCTCGTCCCAATTGGGATGGAACTCGATAAATTGGTGTGGAACTCGTACATTATAGTATAATATTCTTAAGAATATTGTTATTAATTCGTACATTATAGTTTAATTA
>JAPKLW010000652.1:323211-374936 GCA_026898455.1 Plectranthus barbatus
CATCTGATTTAATCCGAATTCCATATGAATTCCATACGAAGTCCAACTGATTTTCATACGAATTCCATACAATAAAGCAGAAATAAACCGAATTCCATACGAAATAATTTCAAATTTAACCAAGTATCGAATTCCAGCTAGAATGACCGACTTCCATCTGAATTGATTTACTTCCAGCCCAATTCAAAGCGAGTTCCATCCCATTTTCAAATCTGAAGTCCGCACAATGTTTTTTATTACATTTTAAATTCAATCCTAAATGAATAATAATAAAATAATCAAGCAGTTGGATTTTTCACACAATCGACAAAAATGATTGGGAGATTGAGACAGTTTTTATAGACAAAGTATACTTTTGCTATTTTGTGGAATTTTTCATAAGAGGTGCTATTTGGTGGATGTGTTTTATAACTTTTGCTATTTAAAATTATTCCCTCTAAACAAAACTCAACCATACATGTACACAAATATCGAGAATTTAGGTGGGATTTTGCAATAATTTTTGGGAACTTTATAATTGTTAGAGAATATGAGTACTTTAATCATTCACAACCGAAAAATACATGCAACTAGCAATGTATAGTTATTAGAAAAAACGAAAATAATATCTTTAACAATCACGACATTATTATACATTTTTAAAGTGTTCATTTGAATCTGTAGCCATTTGTTATTTAAATATGTGGAGATTGATGAACTTTTGGAGCATCAAGTTTTGTTATTTAAATATGTTTGGAGCATCAAGGTCCATCCCGTCTCGGTGTAGGATATAATATCAAAATTATTCAATTCAACAAAATTATACATTTTTTGTTCCAATTCTTTCAACATGCTGCATTTGAAAATTTCACTTCGTATTTTAAATTTCACTCCGCCTATTGCAGAATTATTCATGAATAGAAGAATATTCAGTTGTTCCCTATTTAGTAGAGTGGCCTAAGAAACATAAAAACATATATCTAGAAATAAGTTTGAATACATGGATCTTATTCAAGTTATAGACTATTCCATTACATCCTAAATTAAGAAACCCAAAAAGTAATCCTATACATCCTCAGGTGAGCTGTTAATCAATATGCAAAGATCTCAAACTAGGTAAATTACTCTAGGAACTTTATCTCCAAGAACTTTTTATTTAATATCCAAGAAATGATTATATAGAAAGTGGTGCATATCAAATGCATATATTGAACAAAGGACCTAAAAAACACATGCAGAACAAAATGTCTTGGTAAAGAGTTGATCATGAAAATGAGAAACTATGCAAAAATGTTTCCTCATAATACCAAATGCCTGTAAAAGTTACTTCTACCACCTTGAATATGGTACTGCTTCTAACACATCATAATGGCTATATCCATGGAAAAACACTGTGATCGAATTCTCCTCTTCCTGCTCCTTTCTATACTCTTCACCATACTTGGCTATTTTTGTAAGTTCATCTGTGCTTTTCTCCTTCATAAACACACAAATTGGTGCCCTGCAACACAAATTAAACAACTTGTAGTCACATGACTATTTGTTTTTTAAAATCTACCTCATTCCCAATATTACTGTTAAAAATCGCTGCCCAGTTCATTAAGAATTCTAGTCCGAAAAGAAATCGAAATCAAACTCACCTAAGAACATGTGAACACATGCGCAACTCTGGCTCTCCGCCCCAAGTACAAGGCTGTTGAATTCTTCTGACGTACACATCAAAGTCTTCTCGATAAACCTGAACAAAATATTACTTAACACTATAAAAAATGGTCATTCTTTTCCTCAAACTCAAATTTGATTTCAACCAAAATATTCACCCTTCTATTTCTTTTCGCCTCTTTAACATCTCTTGAACAACCTGTGGATTTCCAATTATTATTTTCAAGTTTAAAACAAAAAAAAAAAATTAAGTCTCTACAACATCAATAGAAATACTATGAAATTGACAAAAATTAAATCATATACTTGAAATCTTAATTCATTTGCGAACTCTTGTTGTCGAATTTCATTTGGTACTTTCTCCCCCTTCCTCAAACACGCCATGTGAGCAATGGCTCGGAACAAGCATCTCCTGTAGGGTTTTACCGTGAACCGAATCACCAAAACCAAATGAAACGGATCGGATCTATGGATATTGCTCACAATTAAATTACTCAAAACCCTAGCATGCTCCTATGAATTTAATACGAGATTGTGGATTGAGAGATTACCGTAATTCCGTAGGGTTTGTACCGATCTTTTGCGTTTGAATTCCAAACTTCAATTCAACCACGCAAATCGAATTTGTCTGCGGAAACAGAAATTAGCAACCCTAATTTCAAGAACAAATTCGAAAATAAAGAAAGGGAAAGAAGAAATCCGTTGTTCTGCAGATCAGGTCTTCAGATCTGTGTCCCGGTGCTGTTCAGATCTACTACTGGTGACGACTCCGTAGATCTGTGGCTTGAGCAGGACCAGAATTCGAAAAATTTCCTCCTTCTCCCTTGAAATCGGCGCCCCCTCTCTCACTCTCTAGATCTAGGGTTTTTCAAATTGTGTTATGAAGTGGCTAGGGTTTTAGAGAGTGAGAGGTCTATTTATAGACCTAGGGTTATAAAACCCTAATGGGCTCCTGGGCTCAATTCAGCACACTTATTGGGCCAGACCTGGGACCTAATGCAAATAATAAAGTGGGCATATTAATTAATTAATTCTCATGTCCACAACCCAGGACACAATTAATTAATTAATATTAATTCTTTTCACCACAGAATTAATACTGACCTACCCCTTTATTACCACGTTGTGAGAACGGGTTACATTAATTGAGAATCCCCATATTTAAGGTTACCGGACATTCATTAATTAATCGGAGCCTCTGACAAGCTCTAACTACAATTAATTAATATCTTATAATTCCTGAGTAGTACCACTCAAACCTTATCACTCGTGCCTGAACTTAATCAGCCTGCAGGACTTTGGCACGATGAATGTTATTGAGCTCCTCAGGGAATGTCCCCATCCTATTACTCGGATATGGTTACCTAAGTTCAGTCTCAGGCGGTACTACACGAACTGCTGTTACCCAAGATGCGGATATACGAGCGCGCTGTGTTGGCTCTCCACCATGGCAAGTCAAAGCAACAGTCAACCCGTGCAAACCCCTGAACCTTCGTTAGGGTTTGGACTCAATCAGTATAACGAGATCTTTTATTCGCTGATGTCAGAGAGACGAATATATCTCACTGCGGTCCATCAATACGCCACCTCTGCGAACCAGCATGTCAAGTAACCAAGACAGACTACTTATTCCGACAATGCCGCAGCCATCCGAACAGACGTATCCTCATACGCTGTCTCGGCTGTGATTATGTTTATGTCTCACTAGGTCAAGTGATCATACTGACTTCTGCGATCTACAACACGTCGTATGATCGTCCCTATCGGTGAGACAAGAGGATACCATTGTTCATACATGTACGATTGTGAACAGATAGGAGAAATAAACCGTTGTATACACATTGTAATAAATGCTTTCAGTATACAAAACCCATCATCTCCCGTCCGCAATCAACCCTTCACCAAATTTATACAAGGGTAAGCATCAACAACGAAAGCATGAACAAAAAATTAAAAAAAATTGGGAATTCAAACAATAAAATTATAATTCTTCATCCAAACTTGTCACTCGATAGTTCATTTTTCTTGAATAATCGGTCTATGCCAGAACCTCCGAAGTCAAATCCAAATCAGGATCAATTAATGGAGCGGCGGCGGACACGCCAAAAAGAAGCCAAGCAGAGTCTGGGTGGTGGAGCCAAGGCGCCGGCCTCGCGTCCCACACCACGTTCCACGAGCCCTCGCCTTGCTTCACCAGCTTATTCTCGTAGCATCCGAACACCGCACACTGCTGCTTCCTCTACCGGTATGAGGGCATGATGGTGTGGCATACCAAAGCAGCACCGCTACTTCTCGACGGGGAGGTAACAGAGTAATCCTTTATGTGTGGTGGACTCTGCAAGGAAGCGGCCGAACGGTGTTGCCGCCATTCCGTAGGCATAAGAGAGGGAAAACGACATAAGTCTCGGGTGTGCGCGGATAAATCCAAACATCACCAGTGGAATCTCTCAAACTCCAACTCACCAAGTCTTATCATGCAAGTGTAAATTATTAATTAATTAAATATATTTTTTCGGATTTTTTAATTATTTAACATATTTTATTTCTTTAGTAAGATTTTTATTTTTGTGTGCAACCTATTTAATATGACTGCACGTGAGATTAGGAGAGAAGTTTAAACAAATTTTACATTAGTGAATTGAGCAGTAGACCAAATATTTTTTTTTTCATGTTAAAAAGATATGTGATTCTTAAATTGATTGGTAAATAATTTTTAATTATATTTTGATTTGGATGTAAAAAAACTAGTTACATTACAAATGGGGAATTTTCAGAACATAATCACGAAAATATGATGCTTATATAAAGGTGAATGATTTACATTCTTGATTTGGAAATTACCAATTTCTCAAGAAAATAAGAAACCAAAAATATGAAGATTCCAATATTTTGAAAAAAATTGCTTAAGACAAATAACTTGTAGAGCGGTGAGCAGGGTTGAATCAAGGAGACCATATTAAATCTATTTCAATAATTAAAATAAAATAAAATAATAATAAACCAAAGCAAATAAATTGGAGGTTGGGGGGTTTGATTTTTATATTTATAAACTAAAGAAAGCAATTAAAGGAGAACAAACTTTTAAAATTTGAAACAAATCTAGTCGAGGAGCAAATCACATAAATTGAATTGTGAATTGATCATCGTTAACTTCAAATAATTTCCAATATTCATGAATAAATCGATTTATTACTCGGAGCATATAAATCAATACTAATCGGCAATCATATCCAGCATGAGAAATAAAATTAGTTCTTTATCTTATTAAACCTCATTTTGTAATATTTTTTTAAAAATAAGTTATATAAAGCAAAAATCAAGTTATATTTAACATTACCATATATCAAAACTTCTAACAAATAGAGCTATTAAAGTTGAAGTTTGACCTATAATCCATATATGTCCCAAAGACAACCCTTTTAATAAAGTAAATCTACATCATATTTAGAATATATTTAATTTATGTTTTAAAAAAATAAATTATGTACGCATTATTACATTTAAAATATCAAACATGTTTCATAATTTCTAAATAATATTATTTATTAATTTCTAAATAATTGGCCTGAATTTATTTAATTCATAAAAAAATCATTTAATTCATTTGACCTTTTCGAATAACTCAATCTATGTTGGATATAAGATCTGTGGTACACGACTGAAAATACTGCAACAAATTATGTCTAGTACAACAAGTTTTTACAAGTAGAACTGCAAGTACTGCTAGTACGAGAACAAATAAAATAAAATAAATAAATTGAAATAAAACAAATAGCCGAGTCGAGGAAGCCCTCTTCCTGCAAGACGAATTCGCCAACATAGTGCTCGTTAACCGGCGATCGTCTCCAAAGATAAAACGACTTCGTCCTTTTCGAGGCAGCACCGCAATCAGAAAGGCTGCGACAAATTAAACAGAGGTGAAACTGAGTTGCAGAAAAACAACGAAAAAGTTGCAGCAATATGATGATAATGTTGCAGTATCTGGCTAAGTGAGCTTGTCTGATGTCGGATGTTCGGGGACAGGGAACAACTCAATGCATACCTATTTCTAGACATATCCACCCGTCGACGGTTACATCTCTCGTCACTAATGTCGTGACGTTACAAACCAAATACTAATTGCTCGTGACGGTTATCTTTCGACACTTAATATCGAGACGTTACAACATCATCATTATCTTATCGGTTAAAAACCGACATCATTAACACGTTGGTTAAAAATCGATATCATTATTACGACAATTACGAATTATATCGCAAATTATCGAGTACATAATATTCTTGTCCCCACATGTTGTAACTACTGTGTTGACTGAGTCAACTACGTGTGCATGCACAATACAAATGTTAATCTCGATATTTGTTAACATCCAACAGACTTAACAATAAGTCCATGTTAACACTAACATGTACCACCAATGCACACTTATTGTTACACACATACAAGTCTCAACTTGTATAAATTTGGGACATTAAACACATGTTTAATTATCTCATACACCATAATATGCCAATTTGTGGTTTAATTTCTCACTCACCGAAATTCGAATTTGAGAATATATATACCACAAAAAATATTTAATTACGACAAAATTAAATATTTATCACGGGGAATTTATTCAATTAACCCCAAATTCTCAACAATCCCCCCATGAGTGGAAATGCCTAAATGCATGAATGCATAGCCAACTCAGTTTCGAGAACTGTTAATGCGCCTGAACAGATAGCTTATGGCGTTGAACCGTTCATCTTCAATGTCGTCGGGCACAATGGCAGCTTAGTGGTAAGGGTACCTTGAACTAATCCTCCATCGTGTGTACCGAGTCAACAACATTAAAACATTAACATTTCAACCTTCATTCGTTCTCACGTTTGGTTCCATTACGAGCCATGGACACCCCCTTTGGTTTCATAAGTGTTCATTTGAAGCGGCCCCCACTTCCACTTATATAAGTGACCTCCTACTCCGAGCATTCCTGCCAAGCTCAACCATCACGTGGTTTTCAGAGTCATTAAAAGTCACTTAGGACTAAACCTATACCACATGCAGGTTTATAAGTGCGTGTTGGGTCACTATCGTGCCGACCCATTAAGAACACAAGATTTCGTATCGTGTTCGTGTCGTATTGCGCTATGTGATAATAGATCGTGTTATTCGATAATTATATCGTGTTCGTGTTGTGTCGTGTTCGTGTTACCCATTATTTATTTTTTAAAAGATTCTCGTGTTCGTGTTGTGCTCGTGTCAGATTTGTGATAATATTGTGTTAACATGTAATTATCGTTTCGTGTTACAGGTAATTATCATTTAAACTTGTAATTTTCGGGTTCTTAGCAGGTAATTATCGTGTTCGTGTCGTGTTTAACCCTATTATTATCGTGCGAGTTCGTATCGGGTTATCGTGTCGTGTCAGAAATTGCCAGCCCTTATAACACCTTACTTGCTATCTTTAGGGAAGGGTAGATAAGGTCAATTTCTAAGGCATCGCCACTAGAGAAGACATTATCTTGTTGGTGTTATCACTCGAACTCGTGTAGTTTAGTTGTCCCATTGAACCTAGTTTTTGGGATCTCCAATCATATTGGTTGGGTATCCACTACACTTATTCCTATTGTGGATTTCAATCTCATTCCCTCAAGCAATTTACTCATTTGATCTCGGTTTAACACTTTGGTTAGCGGGTCCGCAAGGTTATCAATTGATTTAACATAATCAATGGATATTACACCATTTGAGATCAATTGTCTAACGGTATTATGTCGATGATATATATGTCTTGACTTCCCGTAATACATATTATTTTGTGCTCGACCAATAGCCGCTTGGCTATCATAGTGAATCATCACTGATGGCACAGGCTTGTTCCAACAAGGAACATTCTCTAGAAAGTGTCGAAGTCATTCTGCTTCTTCACGTGCTTTATCTAAAGCAATGAACTTGAATTCCATTGTGGAACAAGCTATACAAGTTTGTTTCGTGGATTTCCACAACACGGCCCCCCACCGATCGCAAATACGTATCCACTTGTGGAGTGGGAGTCATTTGAATCAGAGATCCAATTTGCATCACAGTATTCAAGTACAGGTGGAAAACTTGTATAATATAACCCCAAGTTAAAAGTATACTTCAAGTATCTCAAAACTCTCAAAAGAGCCTTCCAGTGAACATTATTGGGATTGGTCGTGTATCTACTCAATTTGTTCACCGCATATGCAAGATCCGGTCTAGTACAGTTAGTCAAATAAATTAGACTATCAATGACCCTCGTATATTCCTCTTAACCAACAGGGTCATCTTTGTTTTTAACAAAGTGAACATTGAGCTCTAGTAGTGTTTTGGATGGTGAACTATCATAAGCATCGAATTTCCTTATCACTTTCTCAACGTAGTGAGATTGTGATAGGACAATTCCATTAGGTTTTCTTATGATTTTGATTCCAAGAATCACATCAGCCACACCCATGTCTTTCATGTCGAAGTTCTTCTCCAACATTCGTTTAGTATCAACAATCATTTGTTGATTCCTACTCATGATCAACATGTCATCTACATAAAGGCAGACAATTACAAAATTGCCAAACGTACCTTTGTAGTACACACATTTGTCAAATTCATTATACTTGAATCCATTTAACAACATCGCATTTTCAAATCGAACATGCCACTGCTTGGGCGCTTGTTTAAGACCGTATAAGGATCTAACCAATTTGCATACCTTTCTCTCTTGTCCGGGTACTATAAATCCTTTGGATTGATCCATATAGATTTCTTCTTCTAGCACTTCATTTAAGAAGGTCGTCTTCACATCCATTTGGTGTATTTCGAGATTGTGCAAAGCAGCAATCGCGATAAGCACCTTAATAGATGTGATCCTAGTCACTGTTGAATAGGTATCGAAGAAATTATCTCCCTCTATTTGTTTAAAGCCTTTCGCCATAAGGCGAGCTTTATACTTATCAACCGAACCATCGGCTTTGTACTTTCTTTTAAGGATCCACTTGCATCCTAAGGGCTTACAACTTTTTGGGAGATCGGCCAAAATCCAAGTATGATTTTGCATAATTGATCAATCTCACTATTAATGGCTTCTTGCCATACTGAGGCATCGCGTCTAGCTAAGACATCTTTAATGGTTCGAGGTTCATCATCTAACATGTAGGTGATGAAATCTGGATCAAAACTTTTAGCCACTCTATCCCTTTGACTACGTTCAATTCTTCCTCTATAGGAGTAGAACTAGTAGCCTCTTCATATGTCCTTAACCCAGACATAGTCTATACATCTTCTTTATGTTTACAAGGATAGATGTGCTCAAAGAATATAGCATTCCTTGACTCTATAGTGGCGTCTTCGATCTCATTAGGATTATCCGACTTGTGCACTATAAATCGTAGGCATCACTATTTAAAGCATACCCTATAAAGATGCAATCGATTGTTTTAAGTCCAATTGCAACTTGTTTGGGTAAAGATACTTCGACCTTTGCTAAACAACCCCACACCTTAAGGTACTTGTGGGAAGGTTTTCGTCTTTTCCACAACTCATAAGGTGTCTCTTCTTTCCCTTTAAGAGGTACTCCCTCCGTCCCACTTCAATTGTCCACCTTTCCTTTTTTGTCCGTCCCATTTAATTGTCCACTTACTTAAAATGGAAAAATAATACCCACTCACTAATAAAATACTAATTTCCTCTATCTCTACTCGTATTGGTTATTGTGTCAAAAGCAAAGTGGACTATTCATATGGGACGAAGGGAGTATCTTATTCAAGATATAATTGGCTGTTAAGACAACCTCTCCCCACATATTTTAAGATAGCCCCGAACTTATCAACAGGGCATTCATCATTTCCTTTAGTGTCCAATTTTTCCTTTCGGCAACACCATTGGACTAAGGTGAGTAAGGTGTCGTTGTTTGATGAATAATGCCCGAAGCGGCGCACAATTCTTCAAACGGTGCAACATACTCTCCACCTCTATCACTTCAAATCATCTTGATCCGAGTACTCAATTGATTTTCAGCCTCTTCTTTATAATTTTTAAAGGTATCAATTGCTTCATCTTTACTTTTCAATAAATAGAGATAACAATATCTGATGCAATCATCAATAAAAGTAATAAAATACTTTTTCCTACCTCTAGACTGCACCATTTTAAAATCACACAAATCCGTGTGTATCAACTCTAGATGTTTAGTGCTCCTTTCGACTGAATTAAACGGCGTTCTTGTCATTTTTGCCTCAACACAAACTTCACATTTAGTTTGTTTAAATTCAGCCACTTTTAGTAAACTCAAATTTACTAATTCTTTTATTGCATTAAGATTTACATGTCACAATCTTACATGCCATAAACTAGAGCAATCAATCAAATACGAAGAAGTAGATTCAACTTTATTGATATTCTTTCTGGCTAGGCGTCGTGCCATTACATTCAACTTGAAAAGACCATTCGCGAGATAATCTCTACTAAGGAATTTTCCAAACTTTGACAAGATAAACTTTTCTGACTCAAATGCAAGTTTAAATCCATGATTTACAAGTAAAGAGCCCGAAACGAGGTTCTTTCGGATGTCTGGGACATGAAGCACATCCTTCAAGGTCAAATCCTTGCCACTAGTGAGTTTGAGCACAACATTGCCAACTCCAACCACATCTGAAGAAGCTTGATTGCCCATATGGAGTTTTCTTCATTCGACAGACTTGTAGGAGACAAAAACACTTCTATCGGAAGACACATGACATGTTGCACCTGTATCAACAAACCATTCGCGTGGATTGTCAACATGGTGAACATTGGAAACTATGGCACACAAGTCATCATCCCAATCATCATTGGGTTGAACATGGTTCACATCGATCTTTGCTTTGCCTTTATTTTTATTTTTAGGCTTTTTGCATTGATTTGCCATATGCCTACTTTTGCCACAATTGTAGCAAACACCCTTGAACTTAGGTTCTTGGATCACAATCCCCTTGTTCGACTGGTTAGACCTTTTTCTTTTCTTTGATGGACCACCACGTTCTATCAAATTAGCCTTAACATCCATAACTCTCGGCTTAGGATCCACCTTTTGATTGTCCTCTTCAATATGAAGCTTGACAACCAAATCTTCAAGAGACAAAGCTTTTTGCTTATGCTTAAGGTAGCTCTTGAAGTCCTTCCACGAATGTGGTAACTTCTCAATGACCACAGCCACGTTGAAGGCATCGGGGAGTAGCATCCCCTCGGCGTGAACATTGTGTAAAATGAGTTGAAACTCTTGCACTTGTTCCACCACCGATCTATTGTTAACCATTTGGTATGACAAGTACCTGGCCACGGCGTACTTCTTAGTACCCGCGACCTCCGTCTTATATTTTCTTTCTAGTTGTTCCCATAGTTCTTTTGCGGTATTTACATAAGAATGCACAGCGTACAAAGGATCAACTAGACAATTTAGTACAAAATTTTGACAAAGAAAATTGCCATGGTACCAATTGTCAAAAGCAATTCTTTTATTCTGATCGGTCTCATCATCGGCAAGCTTGGGCTTGTCTTCCTTCAAGTAGGCAGCCAATCCAAGAGTAGTAAGATAGAAAAACATCTTCCATGTCTTGAAGTCCACACCTCCAAATTTGAAAGACTTTTCGGCTTGGGCATTCAGAGGGAGTTGACGTGCGTTGTTGGAGTTGCTTCCTTCGACACCATTGAGAGTGTGATCAGCCATCTTAGATCTTGAAAAGTAGAAATTTGTCTCGCGATTGTTGGATATAAGATCTGTGGTACATGACTGAAAACATTGCAACAAATTATGTCTAACACATCAAATTTTTACAAGTAGAACTGCATGTACTGCTAGTACGAGAACAAATAAAATAAAATAAATAAATTGAAATAAAATAAATAGTCGAGTCGAGGAAGCCCTCTTCCCGCAAGATGAATTCGCCAATGTAGTGCTCGTTAACCGGCGATCATCCTCAAAGGTAAAACGATTTCATCTTTTTCGAGGCAGCACCACAATCAGAAAGGCTCCGGCGAACTGAACAAAGGTGAAACTGAGTTGCAGAAGAACAACGAAAATGATGCAGCAATATGAGGATAATGTTGCAGTATCTAGCTAAGTGAGCTTGTCTGATGTCGGATGTTCAGGGATAGGGAACAACTCAATGCATGCCTATTTATAGACATGTCCACCCAGGGGGTTACAATCGATAATTGAATACGATCAACAGTTACAAACCGAGCATTATGGTGTCGACGGTTACGTCTCTCATCACTAATGCGTGACGTTACAAACCGAATACTAATTGCTCGTGATGGTTACGTTTCGACACTTAATATCGAGATGTTACAACATCATCATTATCTTGTCAGTTACAAACCGATATCATTAACACGTTGGTTAAAAACCGACATCATTATTACGATAATTACGAATTATGTCGCAAATTATCGAACAGATAATATTCTTATCCCCATATGTTGTAACTACCGCGTTGATTGAGTCAACTACGTGTGCATGCACAATACAAATGTTAATCTCGATGTTTGTTAACATTCGACAAACTTAACAATAAGTCCATGTTAACACTAACATGCACCACCAATGCACACATATTGTTACACACATACAAGTCTCAACTTGTATAAATTTGGGACATTAAACACATGTTTAATTGTCTCATATACCATAATATGTCAATTTGTGGTTTAATTTCTCACGCACCAAAATTCGAATTTGAGAATATATATACCACAAAAAATATTTAATTACGATAAAATTAAATATTTATCTCAAAAAATTTATTCAATTAACTCCGAATTTCCAATAATCTATTTATTTGATAAGTAACTTAGCCAAACCAAATCTATGATAAAATAGGCACGAGGCATTAGGAATTTCAAGCGATTCTAAATCAAATCTCATCAAGTTTGTCTAA
The DNA here is from genome assembly GCA_026898455.1 of Plectranthus barbatus. Taxonomy (NCBI): domain Eukaryota; kingdom Viridiplantae; phylum Streptophyta; class Magnoliopsida; order Lamiales; family Lamiaceae; genus Plectranthus; species Plectranthus barbatus. The sequence goes on from JAPKLW010000652.1 coordinate 335,773, forward strand.
CATAGAGTCTAATTAAAAAAATGATTGTTGGAAACCCTGCAAATTATTCGCATACCATTTTTCTTAAATCACAAATAAAGTGTTTAGTGAGGTGAGACGGCATTGTTAAAATATATATTAAATTTTTAATTTTCCGAAAATTTATAATAGGAAAAAAGAAAAATCTAAAAATATAAAATTATTCATAATATATTTACATGTCGACATAAATTTTTTGTAAATGATGAATATCTAAGCATCAAATTTATTTTCCCATCATATATCTGAAAAACTGTTTATAAATTAATAAACATTTTAATACTACTCATAATTTATTATATACATTTACGAAAATAACATTAATTTATATTTATAATATATTTGAAAATTTACCTTTTCGATCACAGGTAGAAGATGATATTTATCTGCTAACAGAAAAAAGCGGTTGGTCCCGCGTCAGATGGGCCCTACTAAGTGACGTGTCTTTTCACTCGCATCAAAACATATATATTCTTCCAACTTATAAAATAGCTCTATTTTTTTTGGCAATTAGTCATCCCCATCAATTTCTCCTTTTCTTTTTCTAATCCTTTTTTTTTTCCCACGGATTATATTCAAGTCCAGGAATTTTCAATTCGATTCGTTTATGCAACCGAATGTCTATGCCAAGAACGCGTTCCGGACGAACGACGTCGCTCCGCGAATCGGAGTCGGAGAAAATCGAGAGCGGTGGTAGCTGGGACGCCATCGAATGGACCAAAGTTGATGTGTGTCGGTTTTTTTCTATTTTTCTCACAATGCACTGTTTTTGTTATTTGCGGCTTCTCGGAAATGGTGCATGATTCGAGCTTGCTTTTTTTGTGTGTGTGTGTGTGTCTGTTTTTTCTTTTGATTTTTCCAGCCGGTCTCGAAGTCTGTTCCGCAGGGCCTGCAGCATTTATTGCTTGAAGCGGAGTTCATCATAGTAGAGGTAACGCTGAATTTTGAAATATGTATGTAGACTGTGGGTAGCCTTCGCTTGGAATTTGGATTGCAGAGTTTTGTGAAATGTGCAATTTTTGAGTATGTAGGGCGAGGAATAAACTAGAATACCTTTACACTTGGAAATTTCTACGGAAGTAATTGATAAACGTTATGATTGTGGGTGAAGAGGATAAGGTGATCTTTGAAGATAAAGAAAAATGCTTAGAGGAGGTGTGGAACAAAGTATAGAATGTTCTGGACAACTGAAAAGAGCCAACACGGGACTCTTAATAAGAAAACAACTAAAGCTATATAAATTCTAACAACTTTGCATGACAAAGGCGTTTGCTAATGTCCAGAAAACTCATGGTTGGGTATCCTCCACTAGACTAAACACCACAAACTGAGATATGCGCCTTTTGATGGCTCCAGTCTGTGCTAATGAATAGAGTCATGCAAAATGCAAAACAAATAAAATAGATTGCTGGTTGTGGCTTGAGCCCGACCAGGGCTGGTATACACATATTCCTATGTATCATATAAATGATCCCTGATGTGCAAAAGCCACTAGCCGTCTTCCAATTCATGACTGACTGTAAAATCCACTGCAGTATTTCCTGCATGATAGATGTGTTAGATCATTACCTCCATGTTCTCCACAACCTGGAACATCCTCAACTAGTGACCCCTCAAGCACCACAGAACCGAAACAACTCTAGCAAAGAAAGCAATGACATACATTATGGAGTCCAACTCAACCCAAATACAATTCCACTTATGTTTATAGGTATATATCTGCCATCGTCTCATCTTTAAGTGAATAGCTGTTTCCTAAGCAATGGTGAAAACAACCCACCAACACCACCGACAATTTCAAAAGAGTCCCCCACAATACTAATCTCCAGGAACACATGTAGCAAAATCATCAATGGTGAAATTGGTTTCATGGGCCTCAAAATGGCAAAAAGAAATTGGGTTTTCTTGTTCTAGATGTAACTTGGAGTTGTATGTAGTTAAGTTGAACTTCCTTCCCTTTTACTACTTAGTATTGATATATCCTAATAAAGTGTGTTTCGTATCAGAAACATGCTGTGAAGGCTGGTGACCTATATGTAAAATATGTCTGATGTGTTTTTGTGAAATAGAATTCAGGCAGTGTTATGATTGTACAAAACTAGTGACAATGTTTGCTACTGAAAAAAAATGTTATTATTTGTATTTTTCTCCTAATTTGGAGATTATGAAATATTAGCCCTGGTTGTTTTTATTACTCTTTCATTCATCTATACTTCTTAAATGTCTTGTATCTTATGGTAAATATATATTGCTTATGAATTCTGCCTACTGATTTTATTTTGAAGAATAAAAGCAGCTATAGTCCTGTTTTTTGCATCTTAAATCTCAAATATTTGATGATAACTAATGGGCAATTCATCTCCAGGAGCACGGTGTTGTCCTTGTGAATACAGATGAGGCAGGAACCTTGTTCGTTACAAATTTCCGTCTACTTTTCTTGGTACGGGATTGAATGTCCACAAGATGCTGTTTATCCAATTTCTTTCATTCACATGTAAATTATTGTATTTCGTTGGCAGTTTTCTACTTATGATGTTGTTCATTAAGCTGTTAGGCGAGGATCGTTTACACTTATTATGGTTTGATATTGTTATATACATTTTTTTTTTTCTTTTTCTTTTTTTTTTTGGGGGGGGATGCGACTCATGGATATGTATACTGCGTGGCAACCAACTCTTGGAAGATTTTTTTCCTACTAACCCACCAAAATTTGTGGTTCTAACTGAGATTTAGAACTTGTCGACCTGTCATTATGAAGTTATGATAGATTGCCATCTTCGCCATAAGGACCTACGAATCAAATACAGGCTTATGTGCTTCACCGTGTTATATTCTTAGCCACATTCACATGCAGTGTTCTGGAGTCCATGTTCTACCTCCCTCTTGATGTAATTTATTGCAAAACAAAATGAAGCATTATGCTTATTGGACTGTTCTTTATGTTTGTAGAGCGACGGAGCTAGAAGCATTATAGGACTTGGCACTATACCCTTGGCAACAATTGAGAAGTTCAGGAAAACAGTAAGTTGCAAATGCGTGGTGTCTGGGACCTGATTTCTCCTATTAAGTTAGTTCAGAAGCCATCTATCTCATTGAGTGGGATCTGTGATGGTTCACCAGAGAAAGAAGACTAGTTCTAGGCGCTGGGAGGACGATGCTTGCAGATACTTTTCTTAGCATCTCAGAAATCCTGATACGATATATTTATGCTTTTACATCCTTTGCAGATGCTAGTCAGAAAGAATGCTAGCTGCCATCTGCATTGTTCACTTCTTGATTTCTGCTCCTACAGTTGGTACTTTATTAGTTGATAATGAAAGATCTTGAATTCTGATTCCTTTCTTGGCTGTAGGGTATGAAGCTTCCATCAGCCCCCAGGCAAATTGTTAAGAATCCGTCTCAACGATTCCTTCAGGTCATTGGTATGCTTCTCAACACCCTTGCTAAAAAAAGCAAAGACACTTTTAGAGCTACTGAGGCTATTCACAATGGTGACCAATCAAGCTTGGTCAAAGAAAGAAAAAAAAAATGAAAAATGCAAACTTTTCCTTCACCTGGTCAGCTATCTGCCCCAAGGTCACCAAGCCTCCTCTCACTTGCACACATTGGGTGCCACTTATTTTTTTTAAAAAAATAACTTAAATTTGATATGTTTTTAAATAAAACAAATTACCAAAATTCATAAAATATTTCTCTATTAATAGAACCTAATATTGCTATAGTTTTACACACTATAAAAAATTTAATTTTGAATTTTCATGGATCCAAACCAACCAAATTGTCAAAATTATACTCCCTCCGTCCCAAACCAATAGATACTTTTCGTTTTGGCACATGAATTTCGGAGCTAGTGTTAAGTAGCTAATTGTGGTCGTTAATAAAATTGGCAATCGTTATTAACTTGTTTAAGTCTTACAAAATTTAATTACGATTGCCAAGTCTATTACCGACCACAATTAGCTACTAAACACTAGCTCTGAAATTCATGTGCCGAAATGAAAAGTACCTATTGGTTTGGGAAGGAGGGAGTAGTTCATATACTAATAATTTAAATTTTTATATATTTTATTATTTTACGTTAATTTAAAGTTAGGTTGAGTTGGGTGATTGACGTGGAGGTAAATTATATTAAGTTTTAGGTTGTGTTTGTAGATGAGAGAGAAATAAAAATTTTATTTGATGGTTGGGTTGGATCCGGTCACTGTTGGTGATGGTCTGAAAACATTTTAGATTATAAAACTGGACGCGATAATTGAATGCAGGTCTTAAGATTTAATACCTAATAGTTTTTGCACGGTTTACTATCCTTTCAATGTATTTTTGCACCAATTAAGCTGTGTGATTGATTGCATTTCATTTTCTTAATTCATATAATAATCTGCAGGCAAAGATATGAGAATTATTGTCTTTGGCTTTCGACCTCGAACGAAACAGGTCAGCGATTCTGGATATTATGAAGTTTATTTGTTTGATTTTCTTAACCTGCAATAGTGATAATATTTATCATAATGGTATTTTAGCCCCTTGTTTTTGATCTGCTGCAGATTGCTGAGTAATTGTTCTCTTCAAAGTCGTACAGTAAAGTACATATATTTCACTAGTATTTGGCTTATATTGATCTTGCCCAGTAATTACTGAGTATTTTTAATTTCTTTAAGAATCTGCAAGTAAGCAGATAATGTGAACTGAATGGCAATTGAATCACCTCAGTGAAGACAGAGCTTATATGAAATCCAAATCTTTTGCTGTCCTTATAATCTTAGTTGTAAAAGGTTCAAGTCTTTGGGTCTTAACTGCAATCCAGAGGCAGATGATGTTGCAAAGGCATGAACCTTGGTGCATCTTGAGCCTCAGGCGAGGTTTTTTTTCTGCCAGATGTTAATGTATGGAGACAGTGAAGAAAAGTAGTCGTAGTTGTTATTAATGATAAAATCAATTGACCGATTTATACAAGTAGGACAAACCTAATCTAGAAAGGAAAAGATATATAAAATCAAAAATATATATTGATATCTATCTTTAACAGTCTAAAAGATATTATAAAGATATATTAGCATATATCTTTAACACTCCCCCTCGAGCTGGAGCATGTATATCAATCATGTCCAACTTGGTACAAAGATAATCAGCCCGAACACGATAATGTTGCAGACACTCTTAAAACGTGTGCTGAAGTAGAGGTAGTAGTAGAAGAAGATAAATTGTTAGGGGCATGCGAAGAGCTGTGCACAGTAGGTGGAGCAGTTAGAATAGTAGGCAGGTATTAGCAGTCGACGCGGGGTAGTAGGCAGGCAGATGTTGCCGGAAAAATCTCAATTTTTTAAAACCCACAAGAATCGAGCACCTAGGATCGGGCGATCTGATACCATGTTAGATGTTAATGTATAGAGACATATTGAAGAAAAGTAGTAGTAGTTGTTATTAATGATAAAACCAATGCACCTATTTATACAAGTAGGACAAACCTAATCTAGAAAGGAAAAGGAAATATAAAATCTAAAAGATATATTGATACATATCTTTAACAGTCTAAAAGATATTATAAAGATATATTTGTAAATATCTTTAACATTTTCAAAGGTACACTTTTGTGATATCCTGTGTATTCACACATGCCCTTCTATTTTCTGTGTGTTTTATATGATCCATGCACTTAAATAGTAATGGGTACAATAATGATTTTGATTGTAACTGATGAAATGTGTTATGACAATTGGTGAGGTTGCTATTTGGCACAAGTAAGAGTGAAATCCTTATGTGGTTATGATTTGAAACTTCTACTAAGTTAATAACTGTAATAATTTGGATCTGCCTTGTAAGTCTGATAATATAACCATAATCATTCTTAATTCAGTTTTGTGCCATGTGCCTTTCAGATGCACTGAGTATGCTCGCCCTGAACTCTTGGACTCCTTTGAACCTTGTGCCTGCATTATATTAGCTTGGAACTTAAAATTTATGTATTGCCATAGAGGTTAATGTAAGGATGTCCCATGTCGGATTCACATCAAAGTGTGGATGGACATGTGAAAGGGGGGTTCAATCCTTAACCCTTGATCATAGTTTGGTGATAAGTTAGGGCTCCTAACTTTACTGTGTTAAATACAAGCATCCTCTTTAATTGTTAGACATTGGTTAAGAAATAGCCGAAATTAGGTACAACTTATTCTTTTTCCGCTCCAAGGCATCACAGTTATGCTTGTAAAGGTTCTGCTATTGATTCTGAAGATAGTCATCCGATTCCTATTGTTACACAGTCAACCTGATGTTAAAAATGATGATTTTACAGAGGCGTGCTGTGCATGATGCGCTATCAAGGTGGACTAGGCCAGCCAGACTTTGGGATCTCTATGCTTTTACTGTTGGACCTTCAAAATTCAGCAACAGAAATCCAAAGGTGCGGCTGTTAAATGAGTACTTCCGGCTTCTTGGGCTGGGATCCTACCATGCTTCCTCTAGAACCATTGAAGATGGTTCATACACATTGTCCAATGAATGGTGGAGAATAAGCAATGTGAACTCTAATTATACAATGAGCCCAACCTATCCATTTGCATTGCTTATTCCAAATTCCATCAGGTAGGAAAATCTATGCAGTTTTGTTTTTGAGGGTTTCATTTGGATTTCAGACTATACTTTTTGTGGATGGACCTCATGGATTTTCTTGCAATTGATGTCAGCGACGTAGAGATACAGCAGGCTTGTACCTTTCGTGCACGATGTAGATTGCCTGTAATTTCTTGGTGTAACCCAGGTGCAAGCTAGTTCACCTTTTTATTATTACTTTATCTTGATATCATGTCGAAGTTGGTCTGACTGGTTAGCTGCAGGGACTGGAGCTGTCCTTGCACGTTCCTCACAACCTCTGGTTGGCCTCATGATGAATATGAGAAGGTGAATATCAAATTTATAAAATTGTTTGTCTTGTGGGTGGGCTCGTTGAAATCGTTATTTATGATTGTGACCATAGTTGGTTCTAGGAGTTCAGAACTAGCTTCTAGTCTTCTTCCTCTTCCACATAAGGCTGCTGAACCCATACCCTGTTTGCAGCAATGCTGATGAGAAACTAGTTGCTGCACTTTGGACTCAACTTTCTGGAGTTAGGGAACGGCGGAGGTAAGCTTTCTCATTTAGCTTGCCATTCAGTAATAGTTTCCTGTTCTATTGTTTTAAGCATGTTTGCATCCCCATTGGTCTTACCTTAACTCTCCTATTCCTTAATTTATTTTCATTAATTTTGCTAGTGAATCACCTGAAATGTGTATTCGGGTTTGAGATATTGATCTAAAACATCTTTATTAGAGAATATAGTCTGATCAATACTTCATTTAGGAAACTATACATAGCTGATGCGAGGCCCAGAAAAAATGCATTGGCAAATGGAGCCATGGGTGGCGGATCGGAGTCCTCTGCCAACTACTCTCAATCTGAGGTCTCTCTAAATCCTGAGTCAGATTGTGCATCATTATTGTTGAAGTACTTTTATTTTTATTGTATTATTGTAATATGCAGTGTTTTCTTATCCTCCTCTTTGAGTTTTCAGATAGTCTTCTTTGGAATAGACAATATCCATGCTATGCGCGAGAGCCTTGCTCGACTTAGGGACTACGTTGATACTCATGGCGCCAAGTCATCTGATGGGTTGTCATCATTTTTGGTATGATTTTGTTGGACCTTTGCTTATACAAATTATTATTTGTCAGCAATAAATGAGGATACACTTCTAGGTATACCAGTTTTTTTTTTTTTTGGGCTTATGAATACATTTATTACACACACACACACACCCACCCACTCACACACCCAGATGTCCCCAAGGAAGCTGGAACTCATGACCTCTTAGATATACAAGGTTTTTTGTTTACAGTCGGTGTCATGATCATTTTTCATCCATTTACTTTTACATTTGGTGTCATGATCATTTTTCACCCATTTAATAGGGCTTATATACTTTTATTCTTGCCCTTTTACTGATAGAGGCATGGTGGATGGACTTGGGGAGGAGGAAATCTCAGCAGTATGTCTGCTTCAGTCTCGACTCTTGGGGACAGTGGTTGGTTGATACATGTTCAAAGTGTTTTGGCTGGTTCAGCATGGATTGCTGCTCGTGTTGCTCTGGAATCAGCTGCGGTTCTAGTCCATTGTAGGTAAGATATTTTATCTCGACCTTGGTATTCATGTTTATATGAACATTGCATAGTTTTTTCATGGTGGGTAATAGGTTCTTCCTTATCTTTTTAAGACTTGTGATTGTGTATGTATCAACTGATATCATGTTTGATGCTGACCTCCTTTAGAATTTGTTTTTTTTCCAGTGTAAGGTATTTGTTGATTCATAATTGGACCTGCCTCAACTAGTTTATACATGGAAAAAAGGCAAATACATTGGGCTCATCTCAACTAGTTCATAAATTTGCTAGGTAGGATGTGGGAGTAGGAGATAACATTTCAGGAAGTTCATGGCTTATAAATTCTCAAAATGTTTATCAAATAGGCCCCATTGATATGGAGTAGATTTTGGGTGGTGGCTTATGTACTCATAAAGCTTGTGTCCTCGTGTAATTTGACTGTGACATGAATTTATGCTTTGGGTCTTCTCTATGTTTCAAGTGATTATAAGCTGAAATGTTGAGCTTTGGATTATTTCACTTATTTTTATTATTATCTTTTTGTGTGTTTTTAGTTGGGTTGAGCTGTGGGGATTGAACCCTCCATGCAATTTACTCAAGGGAGGTCCACTTATTATTATTATGTGGTTAAACGTGTTTTATTTGACATAGACTAATGCAATCCAGAAGTTATCCATCTCATAGAGATATCTTTATAATGTTTCCTTGTATGATGCCTAACTGCCTGCAAGATTGTAACATACTCATCCACGGAGCTGCATCAAGTATTGTGAGTGGACTTTGCATTATTTGCTGGACTTTTAAATTTTCCTGCCCACATTATCTTGTTTTATTTTGTGGAATGTCAATTATATGCTGCTTCTAATGGAACATTTGTCCAATCTGTGCCCCATAAGTTCTAAAACCATTAAAGACTGAAAACAACCCATTGATTTGACCTTTAATGAAATGTTTCAAAAATATTTTTATAGTGATGGATGGGATAGAACAACTCAATTGGTTTCTCTTGCAAGTTTGTTGCTTGATCCTTATTACCGGACGTTCAAAGGTTTCCAGGTATGGTTAGATACTGCTATTTCTGTAACTTCATACAACATCATTTGGCAGTTTCAATTCGATATATGAAGCCTTACAATCATTCCATATGGTAGCCCTTTTTTATTTGTTTTTTACCCTCTCATTGTCTGAAACAGTCAGTTTTTTATTTAAATTCAATTATTAGTATGATATTGTTCAGTATACTTATGGTTCTTTCAGATGGTAAGGTATTATTAAAATATGAGAAAGATAAGCTTTTGCAACAGGGTTCAAATCTTTCTTCTTATTCAGGCGCTTGTCGAAAAAGATTGGCTTGCATTTGGTCATCCCTTTTCAGATCGTATGGGACTGCCTACTGTATCTGGGAGTGAAAGTATTCCTGAATTTACACGACAGGCATCTACTGGGAGTATATGCTCGTCTCCAGATCGCTTGTCGTCTCAATCTAATTCTTCTCATGCCCAGAATAATTGTTCGCCTATCTTTCTGCAGGTAGATAATATTGATGGACCCAACAGATGCTAATTTTCTTTTTTAATTATGTTTTTGTCTTTACTTGCTTAAATCATTCACAGAAGTAGTTATCTTGTTAGAATCTAGATTTTGAACATACATAAAGTTCTACAAATGATTTTAGAGCGATGTGTAAGGGTCATTGCTTTGCCATGTACGAAGTGGAGTTGTAGAGCATGTCCATGTCGTGGTACAGATACACAGTGATCCACTCGACCATATTCAATGGATAAAGCAACAACACTAGGATGTATTGCATATACTTTTCATTAAGACTAAATCCAATGGAGTTCAGCTCATATTTTTTGAATTTTAGTTGAGTTCGGTGTATATACATTGTCTGCTTTATTAATTGGATAGTTAGAAGTGCCAGAATTTATACCTATCTGATCAGAAAATGAAGCTGAATCCATCACAGTCCTAGAATCTATTTTTTCTGGTACAAATGGCACAGTTTCAGTAAGCAGAATAATTATTTTGTATCAATCCTCATTCTTGTTGGTATCTTATACATACATCCAATGAGCCCTATGCTTGAGTGACTGTATTGGTTTAGTGATGACTATCTTGTAATAACACACTTTCATATTTTTTGGTCTCTGACTTGTTTATTCTTTCTACAGTGGGTTGACTGTGTTTCTCAATTGTTAAGAATGTATCCCTTCGCCTTTGAGTTCTCTTCGGTAATGTTTCTATCATCAAATCTAACTAATTCTTTGACATTAAGCCACAATACTGCTTGCTTACTCTGGTTTCTTGCTTTTCAGGTTTTCCTGGTAGATTTACTGGACTGTGTTCTTTCCTGCCGTTTTGGAAACTTTTTTTGCAACAGGTAATGGTTTTTACTCTTTATCTTCTTTGCACGTTGCGTGTTTCATATATATTGTGTTTTTATTATTTACTTCTTCATGTACAGCTAGAAATATTAATGACAATGTATAGTTGTAATTTGCACACAGTTTGGTAGAATACCTCATGTCTGTCTCAGAGATATTTGGTGTACCGCTCCGCCTTCCTCATTAAAATCTTGCATCTTCTAATTTGTTTTGAGTTTTCAGTTTCCATCTGATTGTATAGAGAATACTTGATGTGTGGATGAAATATGTTGAAAAGCTGAATTTAGATGCATTCTGTAGTGACTGACATAAGCTGTAAGCTGTCCACAAAGGGGGGATGTCATCAGTTAAGCTAGTTTTTTAGTTGCACTGAGATTCTGCTGAGCCTTTTCACTGACAAAAGCTGTAAACTATCCACGGATCAAGGATATCATCAATAAAGCTTGTTTTTCTTATTGCGCTCTGATTCTGCTCATGGATAGTTCGGTGAGGTGAGAATATGTAGTTCAATATAACTATAATAATAATTACTATCCACAACTGTGCTGCTGTTTGTTGGAGATTTTAGTTTGTAACATGGCCATGATTATTGAAGTCTTTTATCTAGGCCTTTGCATCATGCACAAACTACTTGACTAAAGAAAACTGTATTTGATTTGGATATATTTTCTAGCTGTCTGATATATTCTTTGTTAAATCAGTGAGAAAGAAAGACAGCAAGCTGGTATTTATGATGCATGCGGATGCTTGTGGATGTATTTAACTGATTTGCGGGCTTCGGATGATAGGTCTCATGATCACTATAACCATTTCTATGATGCATCAAAATTTCAAGGTTCATTGTTACCTCCAGCTGCAGCTTTAGCACCAACGCTTTGGCCTCAGTTCCACCTTCGATGGGCTTGTCCATCAGAAGCCCAAGGAGGGGAAATTGGAGCACACTGTAGGAACATGGCTAAGAAAATATCTGAATTGCAGAAGGTACATGATTTTTCTTCTCCAGTGGTTAATGAGTCATGCTTGCAGATCTTAGCTGGAGCATTTTCGCGTTGTGTGTGTATCTATGCCTGTGGGGATGGATAAATGCCTTCATTTCTTGTTTACTATATTTATTGTGCATCCATGTACGATATATAATGCAAGAAATCAGCAAGCCTAGCCAGGCTGTTCAAAAGTCATTCTTGGTCAGTGCTAGTTGGCTTCTCCAATCATTTGGTTCTATTTGGTGTGGGAAAATGGAGCTGCAGTTTCTGGTATTAAAAATAACATGATCGTAATATATGTTGGCAGGCAAAGGATTTAGCAGAGGCAAAACTTAAAGAAACAACAGCATCCATGGAGTTTTTGGCTGACGAGTTGCGAAATGAGAAGCTCGGCTGCAGTTCTGCAAGGGATTGGGCTAGGAGAGCCAAAAAGGAAAGTGATGCTATAAAGCGGGCAATACAATCACTTGGGTGCAAGGTTCAGTTTTCTGGAGATGGTGATTGCATTGTTAGCATTGAAAACAGTCAAACAGAAATTCCTCAAAAACCTCTGTTTTCCATTGCTGATACGGAATCCAGTTTATACAAGCAGCGTGATGGCAAACCAGATAGTTCCGTGTATGTTGCGGATCATGAAGATGATGAATCCAGCAATCCTTTGAATCGGGTATGTGAATCTTTATGTCCTTTACGCACCCGGGAGGGAGGATGTAGATGGCCAGATGCTGGATGTGCCCAATTTGGAAGTCAGTTTGTTGGCTTGAAGGCCAATTTTGATGCTTTTGACCGACTATCTATATACGACAGCTATTTTGAGTCATAGTAGAAGCAGCTTTCTAGTTTGTTAGTAGGATTTTCTGAGTTGAGTTAGAAAAAAAGTAGACAGAAAAAAAATAATAAACTGGAGATGTCTCACATTCTTCGGGAGTGCGAACAGAGACAGAAGCAGTCGGCCTTGATTTCTGGCAATCTCCGGAGGGCATAGGTTGTGTATGAAGATAAGCAGTCAGGTAGTAATAGTGTGTAGTATCCAGTTGTATAGGTTTTTGAGGTATTAGAGTTAGCAAATTTTGTCGTTACAAATCCTAATAATTTGGTTCACAGGCATGATTTAGCTCTGCAGTATTACTGCAGACTGACATACCGGCTACTGCTATATATGCTTGTATCAAATCCTCACTTGTTGAAGGAATTATTCATATTCTAAACAAAAAGCACAGCCAATGCGAGGAACTTAGAATAGACCAAAATAGAGACAATTGAAAGATTAAGTAGAAACTTAGAAGACAGATGTATATAGTCAAAACTACATTTTCTTTATAGAATAGAAGAGAAGAGAAGATGATTATAATCAATCACAACTATCCAGGATAAAGCTAATCATGAGTTGGGGAAGGATCATTGTCGGATTTCTTCTGTCCTTTCCTCTCATTCCATCTCATCCATGCCCATCTTAAAACCAGGAATCCCCCTAAAGCATACACCTGCAACCATCCAAAATATAACTTTATACCAAAACATGCAACAATTTCTTGTTGAAGCATTAAAGGCCTGTATGGTGTTTGTTAGGCCTGCCAATTGTATACCATCATCAGTATGAAATTCTTTTGGAAATTAATGTTATGTACATCATGTAAACATCTGTTCCAATTCACTATTTCTAGCTCCAAACTCCAAGCCAGGCATAGCAGCCCATCTCAGATTAGTCCAAAAACAAGGGTCCCCATTCTCTGCTTTGGAATTGGAATCTTATTTCCTCACGCACTCCTTTTTCCAATTCAAATAACAATATTGCATTCCAAAAATTCAAGTTTTAGGAGTGAGAATACAAAAATACCACAATTTTCTATTTTCCTCATCTCATCAAGAAAGTGAGGGTGACACAAGCCCTACATTTATGGGACTGAAGTTAATTAGTCTATGTGATCATTCTACTATGCAAAGAATCTGGAAGCTACATGATCATGATAAACAATGCATGCAACCTCCAGAAACTTCAAATGGAAAAAAGAAAATATTAATTCCGCAAGAGGCTGTTGACCAAAACATCTGAGACTGTTGGAGGATCTCACCAATCTCACCGGGAATCTTCAAATTAACAAATAAAAATAAATTTCTTTGATTTTGATCCTCCCACCACACCAAAATCAGCAAAAACTTGTGTGAGACGATTTTTATTTTTATTTTTAACAGATACAGGATAGAAATGTTAAATGATAGTATTTCGGCATAGTAAATGATGCATTTACTAATTTACTATGCTGAAATATGGAATGGACATTCGAGTGTAATATGCTCCATCTAATATGTATTCCGAACCAAATGCATATTCAGTTAAATGCAAAAATGAATTTCAAACGGCAACACAGGTCTTGCCGGAGAATCACTCGCCAAAATCACAAGATATAAATCTTTTTTTTTTTTCTAAGTATGACCCAAGTGAATCACGAAACTTTGTTATGACTAAAATCTATTCAATCAAATATCAGAGTTTTTTTTTTTGGTTTCCCCATTGTTCCGACTTGAATACTGATTTTTGTTATAATTCATGCATCAAATCCTGCACCCACACCAAAATACTTGTTTTAGTAAAAGTCAATACCTGCCACAAAATCAAAGGATTGGTAGTCTGTCCAGCTTCATCAGCCTCCACTTCCAATTTAATCGGCTCGAAGTTCTGCCGCGGAAACTTCACAAAATCCGGCTTACCTTCATCTTCCACCGCCGCAGGTGGCACCACCGCTTGGGAATCGGCAGTTGTGGGTTCCGGCTTAGCATCGGTTTTCTTCGGCGGGAACGGCAATTTGATGGAAGAAAGCATATTAGTGAAGAAAACTATAAAGGGGTTCTTTTCTTCCTCCCGTGGATAGGCCAAATTCTTGGAGTCTTCCATGTTTACTGAGAAGTTTTGGTACAAGTTTGTTATGGCGGATGGAACAATATAGATACTGAGAGAGTGTGTCTCAACTTTAAAAGTAGGGTGGCGAAGATTGTGGAACTGAAAAAATCAATACGGCGTCGTTTTTGTTGCGGATCAAGATTTTTCATTTCAAGACTTCATAACTTACATTTTAAAAATAGTTTCTTTAACCATTTGAATATAATATAAGAAAAAAAAAAGAAATTGAAAATAAATCTAATTTAAAAAAACTCGCTCATGTTCGATTAAACTGAATATTCTTAAAACATCTAATGATAAAATTAATTAAATAATAAAGTAGACAAACTTGAACAAATTAGTTGGATGTATAGACAAATGCAAGTATCCAAAAACCTCATTCTGTAATGGTAGCTTAGGTTGTAGTAAAACCAAGTACCATCATTTACTGTTACAAAATACTACTCCAAGCAATAATTTTACTTGAACTCAGATTTGACCTTATACAAACCCTTCAAGTGATTCACCTGAACAGCATCCGCCAAATAGAATAAATGTCGATGAATACAGTAGAATCTTTCATAAAGGGTGCAGTTTAAAATAAAGCCAAATTGAGTTATTGGTTTTCAATACAAAGCTAATTCTGAAGATTTATCATGCAAAACAGAAAATTGGAGAGGGACAATAAACAAGACCGTTTCTAAATAGAGTAACATTCAAGTTTTGTATACATTTGAAGATAGGCACTTGATAGGTTCTGTGTTAAAGCTCGTAGCTCTTGAAACATATATTTGGGTACCTGAATTTTTACCTCCTACCAGAAATTTTTTTACTTCAAACCAGATTTCTAACTTCAAACATAGGCGCGTCAACCCCTTTACTTTTTCCAAAATCTTTTTGGTTCTCCATCACAATCATCCGAGATGATCATGCATAGCCAACCTCCATTTTTTTTTTCCTTCAATTTATTGCAATTTGGAGATGCTATTCTCAGACAAGGTGTGCTGTTTGTAGTTAGAGTGAAATATGATATATCATTAAAATTTTAGCAAATAAATCAAACTGTTGATTCCTACCCTTTTTAAGGAATGAATTCAAGATTGGACATTCAGTTGGCATAATCAAAATTTGAACTTCACCATACATTTTAAATGAATCAAATGGTTTCATGGTCTATTACACTTTTCATTCAGTCTGTAGACATTCATCATCCAAATATAGAGAGCAATGATGAACTAAATCAAAGCAAAAAACTTATCTAAACAAAAGAAATTTTAACTGGAAACTGAGCAAACATTTCTGTAGCAAAACTGGTGGCCAGCAGAACCATGAGAGCTTAGAAATTCAAGAATCAAGGTGGTCCATATGCAGCTCGAGCGTCAGAAACTATTTATGGGTCACCTCGTGTTTCTTTACCACTGTGTTCTACCTCTGTGTTACAATTATATCCAGATATGTATGTGTAGTCAAAATGGTGAGCAATTTACCGGTTTTGAAGGGCCTCGATTGCCTTCTTCCACTGCGCTGCTCTTTGTTTTGCATCCTCGAAGCACATAACTTTCTTTGGCTGTGCCAAGGAAAAGTATAAGATATGCATTCATGCTAAAGTGGTGATGATGCTTAGTAAATTCAGATTCTACGAGCTATCACACAGATATGCATTGTGTTCTGCACTATTTATGGTGCTAACCGACATGGTCCGGCTTTCTTTGAATAAGTTTTTTTCTAGTCAATCATATTTTATCTGTTCTCAGAAACAATTCAATAACTATGGCGACGTGCTGACGCAAACAGCATACCAATTAGAAATGATTTTTTCACGCATGATATATGCAACAAAGAGAGCAGTGTTGGAGGAATCAACAGGAAATAAAACTTACAGTGAAAATCTTGAAATTTGAAGGGCTAATGACTTGAACATTCAGATCGTTTGGATTGTCTGACCATATAATATTCCCTCTGACCTCCAGTTTTGCAGGGTCGACATATATTAATTTTGGTTTGTTAGTGAGAATGAGCTGCACCTTCTTACTCGATAGTTTCTGTAGTTTCTTGACCATGGAGATCATAAGAACAGACTCGCCCGGCTCCAAAAATTGTTGCCTATCAGACGTAAGAACAAGTTAAAGCACAAGGAAATATACAACAAAGGAAAGAGTATTTGAGAATCAGAACCTTCATTTTTCCTGTAGTTTGTCGAAATTAGTACCGAGTAATTGGAATACGATGTATACACTCAACCACTTACTCATAACATATGCATACACATATGTGATTGGAGAGCAAAAGAGGCAAATAAAATGAGTAAATTATGCATGAAAATAAGTGTTCAAAATAAGAATAGTCAATCTTCAATAGAGAGGTTCATTTTTGAAGTGGAGCTGAGTATTGTTGATAATTGAATCATTTTTGAATGAACAACAGGAATGGTAATGCTATGAGAATGGGAGTGAAGGATTACGGTTATTAGTTTTCAGCCATGTCATTATCTTTGGCCCATTTGGTTAAGCCATTTAAATTATGTAAGCTTTTGTATTAAAAACTCATGCGAGGATGAAAAACAAGAAACCAAGAAATTTAACAAAACCCTTTATCTCTCAATATTATGCTTGGGACATACCATTTTGAATCAAATGAATCGATTGAAGCAAGCCTATCGATGCTAGCAGTTTCAGAAGCTGATGCAACGCCCCCATTTCCATCATTTGTTTTTACTAAACCATCTCCAACGTGTGAGGGGTTCCAAGATTCTTGATCTTCACTTCCAGGAGACTGGGCCTGAAGGAGATGGGTAATGACAACTGAAGTTAAATATACTTTTACCATAAGAAGATTTTATCAATATCATTTCCCTTTTCCTTTTTCATTAATTGAAGAATTCAACAAGGTACCAAGAGGCAATGCATTTTTCAATCTGTTTGTTTAAGTTCTTGAATTTCATATGGTTACGGAAGCCTTAACCGCAAGGAGAAAGACATAAAATAAAAAATGGAATGAAATACAATCTTACTCTTGGGTCCAAAGCTAGTGCCGGTGGGTTGCCAGCCCTCAAATTTAACCAATCAATTCCCATGAAAAAAGGATGGCTTTTCAGAGATATATAGCCATCAGGTCCTGCACCAGGTCTCTTACTGGGATCAATATCCTGCAACATACATCAGTAAGATGGAAACCTTCTGTCAAGTTAAATGAGAAACAGAAATCTCATAAATGGTCAGACGAGGCGAACAACAGATAGAATGTTGATATCTTATGCTGGCACATGTTTTACTTTTGTGGAAGTAATTGCTCGAGTTCTTAGAACAATATTTAATTCCCAAATTCATTACATCCAATTACCATCCTCTTGTACAAATATAATGCAGAAAATGCACAATTCCCATCAAAATTCTGTCGAACAGGAAGCTGAAAGATATGAAATAGAGAAGAGCTAATGTAAGACTTAGTAAGGTTCATTTCTTGCCAATAATTTATCGATCAGATCTCGTGCTGCTTCTGAGAAGTAATTTGGAAATCTGATGTCTCTTGCAATAATTCTTTGGAAAATAAGCCATTCACTGGCATCCTTGAAAGGAGAAGTTCCAGAAAGCATTTGGTACAACGTACATCCAAGGGCCCAAAGATCATTCCTGGTGGAATGCATTTCAAAAGAACACCAAGTCATGACTGATGAAAAGAATAATACAAGGTAAAAGTCAGAAATTTATCAAGAGATATCGACAACCATTGACATATACAAGCTCGTTACCCAAAAGTTGCCGGAGAGGAATTTAAAACTTCTGGAGGCACATACGCGGCTGTCCCCACAAATGTACATGCCTTATCATCTGAATATAGTTAAAGAATATAAAAAATTATCATTCATAACTGACCAAATTCTTCCAGGAAGCAGTACTAATAGTAAACATCAGAGACTAACCCGATGATGCATTTGGAAGGACCGTTATCTGGCTATCTTGCATAGGCTTTACACTACCAAAATCTGCGACCTTGATATGTCCTTCTTCAGTAAGCAGCAGGTTCTCCGGCTGCCATACAGAAACTGTTAGCATCACTAACAGAAGAACATAAGAATTTTTAAAAAAGATCAAACAGAGTGACAAATAGTCAATTTTGAAAGAACTTATTGCAACCTCTTTCAGATAAATACCTTAATGTCTCGATGTATCAAGCCCATACTGTGTATATATTCTAGAGCATCCACAACTTCAGCAGCATAGAAACGAGCATCATCCTCAGACAGACGGCCCTTCTGCACCCACAATATTAACCACACAGATACTTGAGGATAAATCACAAGGAAAATTCCTAATACATTTCTCTAGTTCAAACTGGCCAGCTATGCTTTTATGAAAGTAAAAGTGCAAATCTGATGTTTTGCCTAGAAACAAAAGAAACACATTAGATTGGGAGTGCATAATGTCAGAGGATGCTACGCCGCATAGCAAAAGCAAGTGATACATAAATTTCACAGTTACTTTGTTTCTAGAGTGTCATTCTAAATGCTTCCAAATGATGATGCAAAAAAAAAAAAGGACAGCCTCAAGATGCAAAAACCCACTAGAATAATATTTCCTAGAAATTGTTATGCCTGCTTTGCGTAATTGTGGCATGTGAGTAAGCAAGATGTGATTCAAAGTTTTACTTACCCTTGTTATTTGATCAAAAAGTTCTCCGCCTTCACAAGATTCGAGCGCCATGTCTTCAGAATAAAATTGAATCAAGTTACTCGCATGACCCCATGGTCAAATACAGCAACCAATTAAATAAAAGAACATAAGCCGATGTCAAAAGTGATACTCACAGAGTGAGTAATTATCTTGAAATGTAAAGAACAACCGCACTACACCAGGATGATCTAACTGGTCCAAAACAATGCGCTCCAATTTTACATAAGCTGTTTTATTTTCCTTAGTGATGAATTTTTTGTCCATGATCTTCATAGCATAAACCTTTCCCGTGTCTTTCTTCTTGGCTCTGACAACCTGTTGATGATAGATCAAATGGAAAACAAGCTTTTTCAGCAATACACACATAAAAATAAATATCTTCAGCTATAACAATAATCCAAATACTAAGATAATACGGTATCATAAAATTGAACTCAAGTGGTGAGAAAGATCAGATTTTGACAAATTAGATCTAAGACGAATATCATTTCTAGAAGCAACAAGAGCATCCACCTTAGGTAGCATATGGAAATATATTTATTTGTATTTTAAGCGTATGCAGGTCATAGTATTGCACTTCTTAATTTTTTTCTTCATGAATTTAAACAGATTGAAAACTTCAAATACCTTCTCAAGGCCTATCCAGTAGCAGTATAGTTGTCGGAGCATATTAATGTTGCACTTTATTTTGTTTTTACCAACAAAACACTGAAAAAGATTATCACAGCCTACACTGATTGGCCGGTAGCTAGGGGGAACTCTGCCTCTCCTTTCTTTATCCTATCTAAAACAGTTTACAGCCCATAGAAAGCTAATGAACTAAGCAATTTCCTCAAATTACACCAATCACTGGTGAAGCTTCTTCTTGGAGATTGTAATTCATTTCAAGCTAAACTCGAACCATATTTTACATGATACAATTTACAATCGTTCTAGCTTCTCCTAATTTGAGGCATTACAAGTCAATTTGTAAACAGGTGAAAAAATTCATGTACTCAACAATCAGTTCAAAAAGACTCAGCTCTTATTATCAGGGACAGATACATGGATTCTCTTGTGCTCCTTCTGAGAAGAAATCATACATGGAAAGCAACACACGGCTCAAATTTACAAAATCCCAAAGCAATTTATGCTTCTTTCGTTTCAACATCACACATAAAATGCATTCAAATTAAGAAAACAGAAGGAATTAAAGACAGAGACAAGACAAACAAAGAAAGGAAGAATTTTTCAGGTGGGGTCTGAACAAGATACTTTAGACTAAAATTGGAATCGATCAATTCAAACAATGCATCAAAACAAGAACCCATCACATGAATCCATACGATTTAGAGGAACATAGTTTTTGGTTTTTAAACAGAACGTAATTCTTTATGAAACGGAATCAAAAATGAATGCAGGGGGGGAAGATTGGACCTTGGAATAAGAACCAACACCATAAATCTTGCCCAATTCGAAATCTTGAATTCTGAAATTCTCCTGGGGCGCTCTAAATGCAAAACTCTTGGATCTCTGAGGATCATTATTCCCATCATTATTGGATGAAGAACTACTGCGGTCAATCCTCAACTTTGAATCGAATTCCTTCTCCATTTTATTAACTGTTTCCCCTCCTCCAACCAATGCCAACATTATTTTCCCCAAATTCCTCTATTCCGCACCACCCCACATACATGCAACCGAAAATACGAACTCACAAAAAATCTGTATCTATACAATCTGCACCTTCTTGGAAATTCCCCTATAAAGATAACACCTTTCAGCTTTCTCTCTCAGGAAAAAGAAAAAAAAGAAAAAAAAAATCTAGAGACAAGAATTGGATTTATTTTTCACAGTCCCCAATGAAAGTGAAGACCGTTGAATAGCAGAAAAACAATCTAAGAAACTTGAGAGAAGACAACTACCCATCACACATCAGATTAGATTCTCCACAAATATTCCCTTTTTCTCTGTTTCAGACAGCAATCTGATAAAGGCACCACCACCCCCCATTTCAAAGAGACCCCAGAAAAGCAAATGATTCCTTACACAAATATATGATTGAAAACATGTAGAATTCCCCTTTTTCTTTTTCTTCCAGTTTTTGTATGCAAGTATGAGAATGTGTGTGCATATAATCTGATAAAGGTGTAAGCCTTGTGAAAATTTCAAGGCCTTGAAAAATAAAAGCTATGGATTAGGATGAGCGGAAAGAAGACAATAGGTATATGTATACGGGGATTGAGAAGACTACATGAAAATAAAAATGATGGGCATCATATCATTGGCAGAAAAAGCATGGCAATTTATGAACCAATGCAATAAAGCATTTCCCTTGTTTTAGGAGCAACGTTATTTAGATCAATTTTACATTTCTTTTCCCCAAAAAAAATATGCATTGAATTTTCATATTTATTTGTTTTGGATTCATATACTATTCTGACAGTTGTAAATGCAAGTTTGTATGCACTAAATTTAGGAAACTAAATTATGTGTAACTTACTAACGTTTTAACAAATATGTTTTCATTTCATAATTTAATTATATAAAACTCTTCGAAGTTAGTGATACATCATTATTTCAAATACTCTACCAAATTTTTTATGTGAATAAAAGTATAATGACCTGAGTCTTGCACAATAAATAATAGAGGTTAAAAAAAATTCGTTCAGTATAATGGTCAAAATACTTTACTGAACAAAGAAATTACAGATAAAGATATAAATGAGCAGAGCTATTTAAATATCAACTTAAAAAAAAAATCGTTCGAAACTCTATATTAGAGAGATAACATAGACAAATTAATCTAAGCTAAAAATACTGTAAAATTATATTAATTAATATGTGCTAAAAAATATCAAACTCATGCAATAAACATAAAATAAATTTAATAAATTAACATATGTTATTAAAGTAATTTAGAATATATTATCTTTTACTTGATGTTTTTAGATGAATGCAATCTAACTATAAGTATATCCTTATTTAGTACTCCCTCATTCCCGTGCCAATTGATACATTTTTTTTGGGCACGGGAATTAAGGATGTGAGTGTAAGTGGAATTAATATTTTATTGTTGAGTGTGAAAAATTTGTCATTTTTAGAAATGTAGCAATTCAGGTGGGACGCCCAATTTGGTAAGTGTAGCAATTCGGGCAGGACGGATGGAGTATTATTTATGAATTGTTTAAAATATTAAAATATTTCTTAATATACACAAAATAGATATAATACTAAGTTTATTTGGATAAGATATACATTAAAAAACAATTATATTCTCTTATATTAGAATTTAAATATAAATATAAAAAAATATTTCAGTGCAATGCAAGAGTATAATTCTAATAGTTCAATTATATAAAACTCTTCGAAGTTAGTGATACACCATTATTTCAAAGACAAAAAATTTTATGTGAATAAAAGTATAAAGACTTGAGTCTTGCACAATAAATAATAGGCAAAAAATAAAATAAAAAATTCTTTCACTCGGGGTATTGTGGTGATAGCACTTTACTTGAACCAAGATGTTACAGTTTTACAGATTCGAACTTCCTCAAGATATCTCTGAATGTGTGAGTTTGGATAAATGTATTTCTATTAAAAAATAATAGGCAAAAAAATCAATTATATCTCATTATATGCGAGTTTTTTAAATTTATTCTAAATTATTTGAAAGTTCGAATAAATATCCAAATTATTTAGAACTTTGTAAATATATTTCAAATTGTTTTTTAATCAACGAAAATCTAATTGTATTGTTGGAAATCTAGTCAGCATATTGAGTTTTTGAATTTAAATGTTCTATATGGTGTTGGAGATTGATTTTCGATAATAATTTTGAATATATTTGCATAGTTTTAAATAGGTATTTATTTAAAATTTGAATAATTTAAGATAAATTTGAAAAAACGTGCATATTTCAGGATATAATTGAACATTTTCATGAACAATATAAAAAATGTCTTACTTTTTAATATAATACACGATTGATAAATTTGAAAAAATTGTTAGGAAATTTGATGTTAGAAATTTATTTTATCCTTATTTTATTTTATTTTGGTGGGTCAAAGACCAAACCAGTCTAAATCTCTAGATTAGCCCCAGTTTGATTTCAATTGTAAAGTCCCGTAAGGTCTTTTTAAATCGAGTTGCAATTGGAGCTGATCGAAGAACAGACTGATAAATCAGTCTATGGATGTACAAAGACTCAAACAAATTAAAAGTTCAGTATAAGACTAATCAGTCTGGGTTTCATCAATCTGGGACTGACAAGTTTGGGACTACATAAATATTGGAACTGATCAGTCTGGGACTGACTAGTCTGGAGCTCACCAGTCTCAAAATATCAAACTTGCTAGTATGGGGATCTACGTTCAGACTCATGACGTCAGGCCCAACATGGACTTGCTAGCCTGACGACATCAGCATGGAATCTTTAAATTCCGATCCCCGCGCATAGAGACAAAAAGAATCATCTAATGAATGATAGTGACTAGATCAGACTTAAAGGATTGGAGATTCCTTAAAGTCAGAACCCCAAGACTTTAGTCTTGATTCCTTAGACTGATCAGTTCAGGTTCCTCGGACTGATCATACTATCGTTCTGACGAAAATGTGAACAATCACAC
Source organism: Plectranthus barbatus (assembly GCA_026898455.1). Taxonomy (NCBI): domain Eukaryota; kingdom Viridiplantae; phylum Streptophyta; class Magnoliopsida; order Lamiales; family Lamiaceae; genus Plectranthus; species Plectranthus barbatus. The sequence continues at coordinate 359,445 of JAPKLW010000652.1, forward strand.
TCAAAGTTAGATAAAGCTAGAGCGAGCAGGTGCAAAATTTTTGGAAAAGCACCTACCTAACGTCGTTCGCCGTAGAGAACAGAGACTTCCAATTGAACATCATCCAATCTGTCACGGCTCCAAGATTTAAATCTCTTGTCTGTAAATAGCCGAGGAACTCAAGAGATTCATACACCTAACACTTAATTCTCAAGCTAGCCAAAACTCTGTAGAATTTTTGACTCAACAATTAGAGGCTTTTCTAAAGCTTTCCGTGTGTCACCTTCGTGAACACATCATTTCTACACTGATTTTGGGACAAAAAAAACATACAAAATTTAAGATATAATCGAACATTTTCCGCAAACAATATAAAAATAAAGTTTTAATTCTTAGTATAACTCGTAATATTAACAAATAAATGATATTACTCCGTATATATTTTAATTTTTATTATTCTATTAATATTGGTCCCGGATTATCAGGGTATAACTTGGCAGCGGAAAATGTGTTAATTCGTTTCTTGCGCTCTGCTGGGTACTCAGCTGACTGGGACCTTGTCAGCTGGTAAGTCAACTGGCACTCTGAGTACTCAGCTGACTGGCGACTGGCTCGTCAGCTGATAGCTCAAGACTTAGAATATTTTTAGCCTTGTTTGCACAGTTATATCAGTTTTCAGATATACACCAGCACTTGGGTGCTGGGTTTTAAATCAGTATGAAATGCAGAAAGCTGATAAAAGACAAAGGATTTATAGTGGTTCGATCAACTGATCTACGTCCACTCTCCAGTCGTAGCACTGGAAATTCACTAAGAGTAATCAGGTACAAGCGTCCTACGATCTATCTCTAGCTGGTGAATGCCTCGTCCACCAGTTCACTAGATCAACCGCTCCCGGCCTTGTCCTTCTTCAACTCTGATCAGCTGGTGGAGTGCGAGCACGTCACTTCAACCTCCACAGCTTCACTGGGTGTTTAGTTCTCCCAAGAACGTGTCTTCTCAATACGGCAAAAAGCCCGTAATAACTCAAGTGCTGGTTGGCACAAGAGCTGCTGTGAAACTTCCTCGGAAGAGAAAGAACACCAACGAGATCTGTAACTTACAAGCTGGAAGCTTGAAGTCTCGTGTTTGAATAAATCAACACACGGAAAAGCTTTAAGTAAAGCCTCGAAAGATTTGCTTGCTTGCTTGAGCGTAATAAATTTTCAGTCTTTCGGTTGGTGAAGAGTATTGAATGTTGATGGATCCCAGGTATTTATAGACGCGGGATCCCATTCAAATTTCTAGCCGTTTGGACTCATCCGGAAAAGGTCTCTGTCCTCGCATGTCCTTCTGACGGCGGCAGGTAGGGATTTCCGGAAAGCGCCATGCTTTTGTCCACTTTATCTGACATTGATCTCTTTATGTCAGAACGGCACTATTCGTCAGTACGAGGAATCGGAACTGGTGTCTTGAACTGATAGACTTTAAGGTATCCTCCCTTAAAAGTCATACTTTGTCAGTTTATTCCTCAGACGAATCTTCTTTTTATCTCTAAGACTCTGGGAGAGCGAATCTTGAATTCTGCTGGTAACATCCGACTGGTAGAACATACTGGTGATCTTGTGCTGGCAGTCTCTGCTGGTGACTTTGCGCTGGCACAATCTAAGTCTACCAATTTGTCTGATGTTAACTCTTGGAATCTCCCATGACTGGTGGCTTCACCGCTGGTGAACAGTGTCAGTGAGAACACTTATTCTGCTGGTAAGTTTTGTCAGCTCCCTGCTGATGAAAACCTTCCCAACTGGTGAACAGTGACCAGTCATTAGCTCTTCTCATGCTGGTGAACAGTGTCAGCACGAATCTTGTCAGTCGCTTGCTGGTGAGACTTCTCTCAACTGGTAAGTACATCTCATGCTGGTGAACAGTAGCCAGCATGAGTCTTGATCAGCTGCGACTTACAACTCAAAAGACCTAAACAGGACTTTACATTTGAGACTAGAGCTATTCTAGAGACAAACTGACGCTGGTAGGACTTAGGATTTGATCCACCAAAACACCAAACTAGAATCTAAACAAGTAGCTACTGGGGAGAGGAAACTTAGCCAAATTTCCCAACAATTAAAACAAGAAAAAACTGAAACTATTTTAATTTTATAAACTGAGAATACATAATGATAATTTTATGAAATATTATCAATCCAGAATTCATTCAATTATCAGTTTGGAATAGAAATGTTAATTTTCAATTCAAAATCTAAAAGATTATAAAATTCTCAATACATATGTTGGTCCCAAAATTAGAATTAGGCTAAAGTGTGAAGAGTTTTCAAGGTTAAGCCCTCCGAGCTGGTGATTCTGGCACCAGCTCTGATTTAGAAATGTTTGTTTGACTATTTGAATATATTACATAACCGATTTACAGTAATATACTCCAACACCTCCAACACTTGATGTGTTGAGTTTTAAATCCAATGCAAGAATTTAAAGAAAGCAATAAATGACACTCAAATTTATAGAGGTTCGGACAAAACCATCATACGTCCTCTCTTCAGACGCGTAGTCTGGAATCACTAAGCTATCAATTACAAATATGTTAACGATCTATTGCTAGCAGGTGAATGTCACGTCCACCAGCCCATTAGTGCACTCGTCAAGTCCTTTGCAATAAAGAACTTCTTCAAGCTTGAAGTGTGGGCACGTAACCTTGACCTTTAAACTGGACGTAAGAGTTTGAGTTTCTCTCAAGAATGTCAGTTGTTGGTATACACCCGTGATAGTTACTGTTAAGCCCAAATATGATTGGACTAGAAAAAATTAGGCTCGAGTCTAGTAAGGATGGCAACAACCCAAGAGGACGCTCTCAAACAGGCTCTATGACCTTCAAGCAATGAACTCAACCAGGCCCAGTGCATTAGACCACGACCCAAGGAAGCTACACGACTTTCGGATGATGACCTCAGCCGGTCCCCAAAGGGAGTCGAACTACCAGCAAAGTCCAGCTCCCGAAGTACATGATCTAGAACCACAGAACTATTGTTCACGACCTACCAGGAAGGGTTCTACCGAAGACCTCCACGACCTACCCACCATCCAAAGGGAACACAACCCACTCCTCCTAGCAAGGAACTACGAAACCAGCATGTACGACCTACCAGGAAGATCAGGAAGGCAAGTACCAGGCCACTCGTAACTCAGAAGACTCAAACCTAACTGCCCCGAAGAAATCAGAATACCCTCGAGTTCCTCACATATCTCACTGGGGAGAGGTCAAACAGATAAGGGTCCAGTCGCAGATAATTCAGAGGACCGTTGAGGAACCCTAACTGAACAACCTCCGAAAAGGACGCAGCCGCCAACCTCTAGTAACTACTTCCGAAGAAATAGGAACTACCACTGAGTTCACAACACAACCTACTGGGGAGAAGTCAACATATAAGGGTCTGACTGCAGATAACTTGGAGGACCGTTGAGGGACCCTAGCTAAACAACCTCAGAAATGGACGGAGATATCAACCTCCAGCCACGACCTCCGAGAAAATTGGAACTACCCCCTGAATTCTCTAGGGTTGTAACGTCTCCTCTTGAACTATAAAAGGGGAGCCGATAGGTCATTTTTAGCACATTTTTACCCCTATTACACTTGTATTCTTCAAAATTAACGATTCACACTTCATTCTTCATAATAAAATTGTATTATTTTATCGTTCTTTAGCTCTTTTTCTCCTATTTTTTGCAAGTTCCAATGGTCCCTATCTCATCACAAATCGAACCTTAACAATTTGGCACCCACCATTGGGCTCTTGGAACATAAAATCTAATTTTTTTTTTGCAGGAACTGAAGAACAATCACTAATAAAGAGTACGGAGGTGGAAAACTTGTCCGCAATGAGGGAAGAAGCAGTTGAAGGGAAGAGGAAGACTATGCAGGACCTTATCCACATAACGGACCTGAATAGGATCCCGTTGAGCTCCCTGCCTCCGCATCCGTCTTCAATGGTGGATCCAAACATAGCGCAGATGATGAACCAGATGAAGACGGCACAACAGGAAATAACAAAGATGAACTAGCAGATGAATCTAATGACCACGACGAACTGTGCACTGCAAGAGTAGAACCAACGCTTAAAGGCCACGGGACCCCAGCAGGGTCACGACCACGACCACCTCCAGTCAACCCCAGGAACCTCAACCTGGACTTCGACTGCAACACAAACGGCCACAACCAGCATCCCCCGCTAAATATTGGAGCAAGGCCTGGGTTGGCACCAAATATGCTTCAACGATCGCAACAATGGCAATGAGCTTGTTCGAGGAAAAGATCGAGAGTCAGATAAACTAATTTGATTTTCTGCTGGCGCGCATTCCAGGTGTGCCTCCCCCAGAAAAGGACATCGCGCGGGAGAGCTACGCGGGCTCCCCCTTTACTCTTGACATAGCCAACATCAAGATCCCAGCCAGGTTTATTTCACCAAACTTTGTCCCTTACGACGGGACCTCGGATCTAGAGAACCACATCGCCATCTACAAACAGAAGATGTTCACCGCGTCAATACCTGCCGATACAAAAGAAGCTTGCATATGAAAGAACTTTGGGTCCATTCTGACGGGATCCGCCCTGGAATGGTTCTTAAGTCTCCCCCATGGATCCATATCCTTATTCGCAGAACTACACTAGCTTTTTCGATGCCAATAGCTAGTAGTCGAAAGTTGGAGAAGCATTCGGACGAGCTCTATGCCATCATTCAGAAGCCGGGAGAAACCTTGCGCTCGCATGTAGGACACTTCAACAAGGAATTGATCAACATCCCAAACTACCCATAATCCACCGCAGTAGGGGCCTTCGAAAAGGCTTAGACGTAGACTTCAACATATACAAGGAGCTAATAATATACCCCTACAAGACGTTGGATGACACATTGAACAAAGTTGGGGCTTGCATTAAGTGGGAGGAGGATGAGCATATAGGATGGCCAGGAAGAGCATGCTCAAAATCAAAGGTCGTGATAGAAGGGAAGACCAACATGATTATCGAGATTGACGAGGTAACAAGGACTAACCCTTGGGATAATACACATCCCTAACTTTTTCTTTTAATTCAATCAATTTAATTTGTTTATTCAAAAACACCAAACTAACTTGAGTGTCGGAGGGGCGATGCCAAGTGCATCGCTCGTACTCACAACCTACTTTGGGTGCAGTAAGCATACAACAAAGCAGTAAAAAACTACTTAACCGCCTCTATACCAGGTCAAAACACGACCTTAACATGTCAGGACTACATGGTCCCAGATCACCTACGAAGTAGCAAACGACAAGAGCCCCGCATGAGTTCCTCATGGGGATGCACAAAGTGTTGTTACATGAGAGCATAACTCCTATAAAGTGAGACATCTCACGAGATGTCCCCCTCCTATCTCGTGGTTCCAGACTCACAACTCGAGCCCACAAGATAACTCCATGGAGCTACTTGTGTTCTCATGTAGGAGTCCACAAGCAGGCCCCTACATCTGTCGAACTCACCTACGGGGAGATTGACCTTTCGGTAAAGCCCCCAACTGACCTTCCCAATTTGGGGCCACGTTACATTGATGTTTCAGGTTTTGACTATCAAATCTCAAGAATAATAAGCGGAAGACTTAAATATACGAAAAGATAAAAGCATTCTTAAAAAGGTACTTCGAGACAAATCAGTTTAAACATAATCCAAGTTTAAAAACTAAAAAGGGAAGGAAATATTCAGAGAGTGTAGCAGCGTGTGTGTAACGTGATGGTGACATGTATATGAAGATACATGTCACAGGATCTGTACAATTTCTTCAAAAATCACTTATTCTTCACCAGCTTACACCCGCTACTTCCATCCCAGCTGCTTAACCTGCACGTTTTAGAAATAACGCGAGGGGCTGAGTACTTTCGTACCCAATGAGAAACATGCCCGAAAACGTACATTATATAGAAACATGCTATGCAACTCACACTGCTAAACACGGGGTTTTGTTGAAAGAACCGTGTCAGCTAAAACATTTATTTTGCCCACGCTATGCTAGGTACTATCATGTCTGTTTCAGTGTCATTTAGCTTTGTCACACGTTCGATCTATTTCATGAATTCATCATAAGGTTCTCTCGCCTTAGATGTTTGGGCTCGCTCACCCTTTTATTTGATGTATATAATTCACTCTGAGGTTCGCTCGCCTTAGAGGATCGGGCTCGCTCACCCTTTTATTTGTAAGTAATTCATCCTAAGGTTCGCTCGCCTTAGATGTTGGGCTCGCTCACCCTTTTTCATTCATGAGTGGATTTGCAAGGTTAGCACAAGCAACCATCAGATATTGTTTTGTATCTCTTAATCAATCACTCTGTTGATGGGAATCAACCAGAGGAGCATATATAAGACGTAAAACAAGCATAGCAGTTTTATTTCAATTCAAAGCATTTTAAAACACGTTTTGAAAAGTAAAACACGCATTTTGGGTTTTTACTGAAATAGTTTCCCACCTCGTTCTCGGCTTTTGGCTAGATGTCTTTAGCTAGAATGAGCTCACTCGATCCTTGCTTCAATTTCCTACAATTAAGGGTTCTCGGGTCAGAACGATATATCTGGAATAATATGCCTTAATCGTAAACAAACGGGACTCGAAGGAATTAGGGTAGAATGGCAATTTATAGCAATTCAAGACTCTGTGTTGACCGACAGGGATTTGTGTCGGTCGACACAACCTGGGTCGACACAGGTTAGAGTCGATCGACTTACATGGGTTGACATAGTTGATATTGACCTTCCATGTCGATCGACACATTTCCCGTCGATCGACAGGTTCGGCTCGATACGCACCCCCTTCGACCAACTTCCCTGTCGATCGACACACTTCCTGTCGATCGACAGGTTTGTCTTGATCCACCCTTCGACCAACATCCCTGTCGATCAACACACTTTCTGTCGACCGACAGGTTCACCTCGACTCACACCTCTAATTGACCCCTCTGTCGATCGACTCACTGCGTGTCGACCGACAGGGGTCGTCTCTCCCACATGTTCGCCGGAGCTGAACTTGGAACCCGCGAAATCTCGCGATTCATCCAACCGATCACACATGCAAATATATATTCGAGCTCCCCGAACCATGAGGAACACGAATATGCACATTAAACTCTAAAATTTGATGGAAAACGGAGACAAGTATCTACCTCGCCGGAGCTCCTCCACGTACGGCGGCGACCAAGGTTTTCCGGCGTCCAAATCAATGGTTCTTGACGTGCGAACACTCCCTATACAATGGAGAACACGATTCTGAGGTCAATACACCTAAATTCGGCCGGAATGAGGAGATTAAATTCTGAAAATTCAAAATTCGTAACAATAACCTAGCTCAACTTCAAACTCAGATATCTCCCTCGTTTCTCGTCCCCTCGGAGCCCACGAGTAGTCGAATTAAAGCTCTTGAAGAGTACTACAAGATGGCGGTGATGGTTTGCCGCGATGTCGCAGGAATCGGCCGGAAATCGCACGGAAAGGTGGCTGACGGGGATGAGTGGAGGGAAGGGTTGAGGTCTCTCTCTCTCTCTCAAGCTTTTCTCTCTCTAACAATATAACATAAGCTGAAAAAGCTTATGTTATGATTCTTCCCTGTATTTATACCTCTCATAATATAATGTATATATTATGTTCATAAACACATTCATACATCTCATATCATATTATCAATATGATACCATAGGATATTTCATAATCCTTGATTAATTCCACCTTATAAAATAGCAATTTCTTCATAAGATATCATATCTTATCTTTAATATGCTTTCTCCAACCTTATTTCTACAATTCCATTCAATCAAACTCAATTGCTCCTCAATAAAATAGGAAATTCCTCTTTATTAAACATATAGATCCTTACAAAAGCTTAATTAAGCTTGGGGCATTACATCCCCTCACCCTTATAAAATTTTCGTCCCGAAAATTACAAATCTTCAAAAAGTTCGGGATATCTCTCTTTCATTTTATCCTCTAGCTCCCATGTTGCTTCTTCTTGCCCATGATGGCTCCAAAGCACTTTTACCAACGAATAGACTTATTCCGGAGCTCTTGCATTTTATGATCTAGAATAGCCTGTGGCTGCTCTTCATATCGTAGTTCCCGACTCAAAACTACTTCTTCCTGGCGGATTAAGTGTCTCGGATCATGAACATACTTCCTCAGTTGTGAAACGTGAAACACGTTATGTATATTGCCCATACTCGGAGGTAATGCCAGTTTATATGCCACTGGACCAATGCATTCTAAAATTTCATATGGTCCAACATAACGTGGTCTCAGTTTTCCTTTCACTCCGAATCGTACTATCCATCGGAACGGCGAAACTTTGAGAAATATCTCGTCTCCCACTTCGAAGCACAGTTCAGATCTTCTTGAGTCGGCATAAGATTTCTGCCTACTCTGTGCTTCTTTGATTCTCTCTCGAATCTAACGGACTATGACAATCATATCGTTTACTGCATCTGGTCCGACCACCTTCCGCTCTCCTACCTCATCCCAATACAGGGGTGAGCGACACTTCTTTCCATACAATGCTTCATAAGGAACCATCCCAATTGTTGCCTGATAACTGTTATTATATGCAAATTCAATCAAAGGCAAAATCGGTTCCCAGCCGCCTCCTTGGTCCAAAACTACTGTTCTGAGCATATCCTCGAGAGTCTGGATAGTCCTTTCTGACTAACCATCTGACTGTGGGTGAAACGCCGTACTAAAGTTCAAGCGAGTCCCCATTTCCTGTTGTAAACTTTTCCAGAAACGAGATGTAAACTTCGCATCTCTGTCAGACGTTATTGACTTCGGCACTCCGTGCAGTCTGACTATCTCTCGGACATATATCTGTGCTAGCTTATCTGATCCATAATTCACCTTGATTGGTAAGAAATGAGCACTCTTCGTTAGACGATCCACAACAACCCATATCACTGTATTGCCTTTCTGTGACTTCGGTAACCCTGTCACAAAATCCATGGTGATATGTTCCCACTTCCACTCGGGAATGTCTAACGGCTGTAACTTTCCGTATGGCCGTTGATGTAGAGCCATAACTTGTTGACACACCAGACACTTCTCCACATACAAGGCTACATCCTTTTTCATACCATCCCACCAGTACTTAGTTTTCAGATCCTGATACATCTTAGTACTTCCTGGGTGAGCGGTATACGGCGTATCATGTGCTTCACTCATAATCTCATTCCTTAATTCCTCACTGCTCGGTACCAGGATTCGGTTCCTGAACAACAAAGCACTGTCATCTGCTTCCTTATACTCTCCCACTGGCTTAATCTCTAACTTCTGACGCAACTTCTCAATTTCTGCATCCTCTTTCTGTGCCTCCATAATCCTCTTTCTCAGATTTGGCACCACTGTTAAAACTGCTAAATCGCAATTTCTCCTCTCTGAAGGCGATATTACTTCTAAACTGAGCCTCTCGAATTCTCTGATCAAATTGCTCTCTCTTGTCAGCATATAACCTAGCTGAGCTTCTCCCTTCCTGCTCAAGGCATCTGCCACTGAATTAGCCTTGCCTGGGTGATAGTTGATAGTTAGATCATAATCATTCACAAGCTCTAACCATCTCCTCTGCCTCATATTCAAGTTCTTTTGTTCGAAGAAGTATTTCAAACTCTTGTGATCTGTGAATATAGCACACTTCACTCCATAGAGATAGTGTCTCCAGATTTTTAGCGCGTGAATTACTGCCGCTAACTCCAAATCATGAGTTGGGTAGTTCACTTCATGCGGTCTTAACTGCCTTGACGCATACGTTATCACCTTTCCGTCTTGCATCAACACACAACCTAGCCCATTCTTCAAAGCATCAGTGTAAACTTCGAAATTCTTATCCGGTTCCGGCACTGCTAGTACTGGCGCGGTTGTTAGCAACTGTTTCAACTTCTGGAAGCTCTCTTCACACTCAACCGTCCATTCAAACTTAACGTTCTTCTGTAGTAACTGGGTCATCGGCTTAGCAATCTTTGAAAAGCCCTCAATGAATCTTCTGTAATAACCTGCTAAGCCCAGGAAACTACGAATCTCATTCGGTGTAGTTGGCGATTTCCAGTCCATCACTGTTTGAATCTTGGCTGGATCTACTTTAATTCCATCCGCCGAAACGATGTGACCCAAGAATGTCACTTCTCTTAACCAGAATTCACACTTGCTGAATTTGGCATATAACTTCTCATCTCTCAGAGTCTGTAAAACTGTTCTCAGATGTTGCTCATGTTTGACTTCACTCTTCGAGTATATCAGAATATCGTCTATGAATACCAATACAAAATTATCCAGATATGGATGAAATACTCGATTCATCAAGTCCATAAACACAGCAGGAGCATTAGTTAGTCCGAACGACATTACTACAAACTCGTAGTGACCGTATCTTGTTCTAAATGCCGTTTTTGGAATATCCTCTTTTCGGATCTTCAGCTGATGGTATCCTGATCGAAGATCGATCTTAGAAAACACTTTAGCTCCCATGAGCTGATCGAAAAGATCATCGATCCTCGGCAATGGATATCTGTTCTTCAATGTCAACTTGTTCAGCTCTCTATAGTCAATGCACATCCGCATCGACCCATCCTTCTTCTTCACAAACAAAAACCGGTGCACCCCATGGTGACACGCTTGGCCTGATGTAACCCATGTCCAATAGCTCTTGTAGTTGGACCTTCAGTTCTTGTAGCTCCTTCGGGGCCATGCGGTACGGTGTTTTAGAGATTGGTGCCGCACCCGGTTCCAAATCAATGGTAAACTCTACCTGCCTATCTGGTGGCAATCCCGATAATTCCTTAGGAAACACATCTTCAAATTCTCTCACGATTGGAACATCTTGTGCTGTCAGCTCTGGTTTCTCTTCTCCTTCCAGATATACTAAGAAGGCTTGATTCCCGATCTTCCGTAATAACTTCGTTGCCTGAATAACAGATATCACTGGTACCCTCTGTCTCCTCTTGAATCCATATACGAAAGCCTCCTCATTCCCTTGCTTAGGAATGATCACCCTCCTCTCGTGACACAGAATCGTAGCCTTGTTCACAGACAGCCAATCCATTCCTAGGATTATGTCTACGTCGTGAATATCCAGAACATTTAATTTTGTTACTAAAATTTCATTCTCGTTCATCTTGATTCTCAAGTCTCGGCATGCTAAAGTAGAAGTAGTTGTTTCTTCTGAAGGTATTGCTACGTTCAAGTCATGACTATTCTTTTCTACGTTAAGTCTTAATGCCTCGACACATGCAGATGAAATGAATGTATGCGATGCTCCAGTATCAAATAATACCATGACAGGTATATCATTAATGCATCCCATACCTGCCAGATTGCCATCGTCTTGGTTTCCATCCAGAGCAAAGGCTCGGGCTCTCCTCGGCTGCTCATTACCGCCTTGTGGGTTACCTTCTTGGTTCCTCAGCGGTGCCTGATTGCCCAGCCGACCTCCTCCTCGATTCCCGACATTGCCTCTCCAAGGCTGGCGGTGACCCCTGATTGCTCTCAGCTATTGATTTCCGGGTCTCTGGACATTCTGACGGTTCCCTTCTCTTACTTGAGGCGTAGGACATTGATTCGCAAAGTGCCCTTGACCTCCACAGTTATAGCATCTCATTCCTTCCGTTCGGCACTCACCTGGATGCCTCCTTCCATACTTCCTACAGTTTTGCCAGCCGGCATCTCTCTGGTCCCTTCTTGGAGCCATCTGCTGGTTAATCCTTGGGTAGTTCTATTGGCCTGGCCACCCTTGAAAGTTTTGCGGGCGTCCCTGATCATGGCGCTTCTGGCTGCCCTGACCTTGTACAAACTGTCTTGGCAGTTCCTCAAACTTCCTCTTCTGGTTCGATCCTGAAGCCTGCGCCTCTTGCGCTCCCCATTCGGGCATTTCCTTCATCGTCTGAGATGCCTCAATATCCAAGGCGTGGCTCATCAATTCTTGGTAACTCAAACCCTTCATGGTGGCCAATTGCGTACGAATACCTTTACGCAGTCCATCTCTGAATTTCTCGGCCATCTTCTGCGGCGTATCCACCAGATGTGGTGCCATCTGCAAAAGCTCACCAAACCTTGTATCGTACTCCTCAACTGACAGTTTTCCTTGCTCAAACAAGAAAAACTCAACTGTTCTCTCCCTCCGATATTGCTTAGGGACATATTTCTCGAAGAATGCCTCTTTGAACCTTTCCCAGCTAATGTTATCCCTTTCTGCAGGTGCAATAGACTTCACATACGTCTCCCACCATCTATCAGCCTTACCCTTGAGTTGGTAGGACATACAGTTAATCTTTTCTCCCTCTGAGCACCTCATGTGCTTAAATATTTTCTCAAGTTCTTTGACCCAATCTTCTGCAGCAGTGGGTCCTTCCGTACCATTAAAAGTTGGTGGGTGTTGTTTCCTGAATGTCTCTACCCACATTACCGACGGAATCTCTGGTATATTCCCCTGAGGAGGCAGATTATGTCCTTGCTGCTCTGCAGCGTCTTCTCCATCAGATAAAATTTTGATATTATCATATCCTTGATAGACGGGATCTTCTTCCCAGAGTTGTTCATCATATGCAGGTTGTGGAATAGCCCTTCCACGACCTCGGCCTCTCTGGCCTCTACCTCTTCCCCTGCCTCGGCCTCTGCCTCGGCCTCTACCTCTTCCTCGACCTTGGTCGATAAATTCCATTACTTCTACTGCAAAACAACACTTATTTATCAAACTCACAACATTCTAACATAAACATACTCATAATAATCTGAATCACCCGATTCATTCACTACTCACTCAAAGCTCGTAAATAATCAATACCACATTTCAAATCCAATTACTTCCATACAGTAATCATCAAATACCACAATTAGTCCAAATCATCACAATTCGATACAACTGAAATAAGTCCCAACAAAAGTAAAGTCCGGCAATAATCAAATCTCAATCTCCAACCACAACATTATCATACATAAAGTACAACAATAGAAATCAAATGTCCAGATCTGGAATGAATCAATCCGCCATCTCCTCGCAACTCTCAGTCGGATCCCTCAGAAGGGTCCTCCTCCTTCTCATCATCCTCTCCCTCCATCGGCATCTTACCCCGAGCCTGAGCGATCCTCCTCCTCCTCTCACGACTGCTCTCCGTGTCGCCTGCGTCCCCTGGTTATGGGCGATCCCATAACCCCCGAACATATCCTCGTATCCGCTAGTAGTCTGCCTCGGCCATATATCCCCGTCGGCCATGTCATGATCCGGCTGAGCTCCGCTAGGTCCTCCCAGATCCTGTTGCGGCTGCTGAACTGATGGTGCAGGTATATCCTGACACCCATAAAGCAAGGTCGGATCCTGCTGCGGTGGTGGGTACTGAACTGAGGCAGTAGCGAAATCGCACCACGCATAGGGATCATACGGTACGCCCTGATATGACCCATGATGCGACCCCTGCTGAGATCCGTGCTGCGACCCATGCTGTGATCCGTGCTGGGTCTACGCATAAGCCGCCACGGGCGTACTCGGTATAGGGCGTACCCTCGGGTGTGACGTGGATGCAAATGCATCTAATGCCGTGGATGGTGCTGGTGGCAAAGCCGGCGTCCACTGCGGCGATGACTGCTGCAAGGCTGCCTGGTAGTCTACAAAGCCTGAGGATCCTACCGGATCAAAATGAGGTCCGACTGATCCTCCTGATCGGTGCTCGGATGGTATCAACATCTGTGCTATGGAAGAAGAGGCACGTCTAGGTCCTGCCTGCGGCGCCTCGCCTGTCGCTGACGCCTGCGTGCTCCACGAGGATGCTGGTGATGCGCCCTCCACTGGAACTACCTCCTGAATCAGTGCTGCTATGAACTTCGGGTAACTCCCTCGGGTACTCGTGTTCTGATTACGGTGGGTTCTAGCCAGCTCCAAAGTCCGAGTGATCCACCTAGACGGCATCAGCTCCGTGGTCCTCTCCATCGCCTCTGCATCATTAATGCCCTGCCCTCTAGCCTGTCTCCATAAGCTCCAATAATCCATTAAAGTGCCAGACAAGTTCTCCTCCTCAAAAGGTGTGGCGTTCCTAAAACGAAAAGCAGCACTCCTAGGGCTCATCTGTCATGACAAGGAATAAGTGGTCAGTCCGAAGTTAACATAACATCAATACGCGCAGTTCGGTGTCTCGGTCATCTGTCAGTCTCCGATACACCGTGCCGAGGGTCTAAACGAATCCTCGCGCTAAACCACACTCACCCGAGTCTCGACTAACATGCCAGGCTCCTTGTGCATTCTGCACACTTACAAATTTTCTGGATTTTCCAGTCCACAGAAATTTTCCATTTCTCAGCAATGTCAAAGTTCTAGATTCAATTATTCCTCAAGCATACTCATTCTATTCCCACAATTCTCAAATCATCAACATCAATCAAGTAAATGCCTTCTTAAGGCCCACAGTTAGTTCATCAGTTTTGTTCATACCAATCCTTCTCTCCCTTTTCATCGATTTATCCCCACTAGAGCTCATTATTTCCTAGCACATCTATAGCCATATTATCGAGGTTTTAAGCTTGCAATTATTCAACATCTCATAAATCAGTTCGAATTTAGTTCAACTTCCAGGAAAAGGTCACCCTGTGGTGCCAAATAAACTCCACACTTAAATTTTAAACACCAAACTTTTCAATTCAACCCTTCCACATCAGTTCAAATCACGTAAACAATTTCGGTGTTAGCATTCTTGCTCAACACAAAATAAATCAAGTTCAACTCAGTTCAAAATCATAGCAATTCAACTCCTTATTCCTCCTAAAGTTTCACTTTCCCTTCAAACTTTCAAATAACCTTCAAACATTTGAAATATTTTCATACTACTCAAATCTTACTGTAATTGCAAGCTGGGAAACTTTTAAATTAAATAACTTTAAAACATACCTCAGGTAGCGCAGGATGGAGTAGGGTGTAAGCACGAACGATCACTTCCACGGATTTTTCCAAAACGTTTAAGACTCGAAGTTTTCAAAAATTTTGAAATCCTTTCAAAAGTTTCAAAAACATCGCTCTGATACCACCTCTGTAACGCCCCCAACTAACCTTCCCAATTTGGGGCCACGTTACATTGATGTTTCAGGTTTTGACTATCAAATCTCAATAATAATAAGCGGAAGACTTAAATATACGAAAAGATAAAAGCATTCTTAAAAAGGTACTTCGAGACAAATCAGTTTAAACATAATCCAAGTTTAAAAACTAAAAAGGGAAGGAAATATTCAGAGAGTGTAGCAGCGTGTGTGTAACGTGATGGTGATATGTATATGAAGATACATGTCACAGGATCTGTACAATTTCTTCAAAAATCACTTATTCTTCACCAGCTTACACCCGCTACTTCCATCCCAGCTGCTTAACCTGCACGTTTTAGAAATAACGCGAGGGGCTGAGTACTTTCGTACCCAATGAGAAACATGCCCGAAAACATACATTATATAGAAACATGCAATGCAACTCACACTGCTAAACACGGGGTTTTGTTGAAAGAACCGTGT
>JAPKLW010000652.1:375336-398864 GCA_026898455.1 Plectranthus barbatus
AATTTCTTCATAAGATATCACATCTTATCTTTAATATGCTTTCTCCACAATTCCATTCAATCAAACTCAATTGCTCCTCAATAAAATAGGAAATTCCTCTTTATTAAACATATAGATCCTTACAAAAGCTTAATTAAGCTTGTGGCATTACACTTTCATAGAAGATAAGGACCTTACGAGGACCAATTTAGGGCTCCCGATGCCTCTTTACAAGGAGCTCGGAACTGCTGCACTTTAAGCACTTGCATTGCGATAGGCTCGATCCAAAAAATTGTTTGATCTTGGGGTCTCCCTGACGATCAACCCCAAGCCTGAAGAATCTATTGTTGGGCCCAAATATGATTGGGCTAGAAAAAAACTAGGCTCGGGTTCACTAAGGATGACAACAATCCAAGAGGACGCACTAAAACAGGCTCTTTGACGTCCAAGCAGTGAACTCAACTAGGCCCAGATCCAGCGCATTGGACCACGACCCAAGGGGACGTACCCAAGGGAGCTACACTACTTTCTGATTATGACAGAGGTCCCTAATGGGGGACGAACTACCAACAAAGTCCAACTCCCGAAGTATACGATCTAGAGCCACAGAAGTGACAGAACTATTGTTCACGACCTACTAGCAAGGGTCCTATCGAAGACCTCCACGACCTACCCACCATCCAAAGGGAACACGACCCACTCCTCTTAACAAGGAACTACGAAACCAACATGTACGACCTACCAGAAAGATTAGGAAGCCAAGTACCAGGCCACACGTAACTCGGAAGACCGTTGAAGACTCAATCCCAACTGCTCTCAAAGGAATCAGAACTACCCCCGAGCTCTTCACATCGTCCACTGAGGAGAGGTCAAATAGATAAGGGTCCGACAGCAGATAATTCGGAGGACCGTTGAGGAACCCTAACTGAACAACCTCCAAAAAAAGACGCAGTCGCCGACCTCCAGTAACTACTTCCGAAGAAATAGAAACTATCACTGAATTTACAACACAACCTACTGGGGAGAAGTCAAACGGATAAGGGTCCGACCACAGATAATTTGGAGGACCATTTAGGGACCCTAGCTGAACAACCTCCGAAAAGGACACAGATGTCAACCTCCTGCCACGACCTCTGAGAAAATCGAAACTACCCCCTGAATTCTCTAAGGTTGTAACGACTCCTATTGACTATAAAAAGGGAGCCAGTAGGTCATTTTTAGCACATTTTTCCCTATTACACTTGTATTCTTCAAAATTAACGATTCACACTTTATTCTTCATAATAAAATTGCATTATTTCATTGTTCTTTAGCTATTTTTCTCTTATTTTTTGTAAATTCCAATGACCCCTATCTCATCACAAATCAAACCTCAACAATTACCACCGGAGAAATAACAACTCCAAGATGTTTCTTACTCATGGAATAAGAAAATGGAAATAGCTCTTGCTAAAAGCACAGAGCTCGTGTTCAAGAAGGAACACGGGAAGCAGATAGAATCAGCTTGAAAGCTTAAGGATATGGAAATTGATAGCTTTCAAGAAGTTGGCATATCAAATAATACGTATGATCGTTTAACTCGTAAGATCGTAACCTTCTTAAGGTGGAATGCGACTTTATTTATAGGCGCTCTTTGGAAGGTTTGAATCTCTTGCTGTTTGGAGCCGTTGTGAAACAAAAGAACGCATCCCATCAAAGTCTCACTTTTTCTGACTCCCAGTGTCCTTTCTGTCATAGTAGGTGGACTTTTATTGCGTCGGTCAGAACAACTCTTTTAGCCAGTTCGAGGAATATTTGTTGGTTGATTCGTGGGACGAACAAGCTTTTGAATACTTCAGACTTTAAGTTCTCCATTCTTAAAATCTGGTCTAGAGAAGGTCCTTGCTTGTTCTTACTTGAGTGTGTCTTCTAGCTGGTTAGGAAGCGTCTTGCTGGTGACATAGTGCTAATAAACTCTGTCTGGTTATCCTCCAGCACATGATGACATGCCAGTCAACTTCTCCATAGATGCTTTGCTGGTAACAAAGCGTTAGCTATCAACACTTACAAGCCTATTTGATGGTGAAGATTTCGCCAGCAAATTCTCTAAGGCTTGTAAATTAGCTTCTATTACAATTCGATAAATCTTATACAGGACAATACAAATTTAAAGCTAATCTAGCTAGACACACTAACTAGTGAAATATTTAACTCATCAAAACAATATATAAGGTAGGAAATTTTAACAATAATTCCTAGCAACATGACCTAAAGCTGATATTAAGGTTATGGATTAACAACTGTATAATTTTCCGAATCCTGGATTAAGAATTTTTTGGATCTTTGAATAATGAAACTATATTTCACGTTCTGGATTGATAATACTTATAATTTTATACATACAAATTTTAAAATTAATCTTGAAATTAATCTTCTATTTCATCCCTACTAGAAAAGTTCTTCAATGCTTTGTGTTATTGTATACTAGCATTTCTCCCGTGCGTTGCACAAAATTATTAGATCTACGTATTGTTAATAAATTATAAATGTATTAAGTATTTGATTTTAGTAAACCAATGTATGTCACATATAGGTGTAAATATTATCTATATAATAGTTATTTGTTTGATAAATATGATAAAGCGTATACGTTTTCACCCTGACGTACCACATACGTTTTATTGTTTTAAAATAAGTTTAAAATATATAATTTAAATTCAATTTAAAAAATCAAATTGTTGTTCCCACATTTTTCTTAACATATAAATCATATTGATTTAAGTAACATAAAAAAATTAAACTAATATATTCACGTTTTACATATTGTAGCATAAAATAAAAAACTAAATAAAATAAAATAGAAAAAATTGAACTAATGTACCAATATTTAAAAGTTAACCGTTTGAGTTCTTTTATTAATTTAAATTAAAATATATAATATCATGGCTATACTTTTATACATAAATTTCTATATTATATAATATAATTACATTGGTGTGCTGCTCATTATTCATTGTAGTACATATAATATATAATTCGCTATTTTAAATTATAAAAAATAATTAATTTGCACTGAATATAAAAATTAATATATAAGTTATATAAAATCATAATATAAATTATCTATCTGTGTAATACATCTAATAATGTGATATTAATCTATCTCATTAATTTATTAATATTATCAAATATTACTATCTTATGATGTTTGAAATTTTAATTTCACAATAATTTTGCTGGTAATTATCATTCAATTTTGTATGTTATTATATAAATTTAGTTACCACAACTATATAAATTATCAAATTATAAACTGTTGAGAAAAATAAATAATTTGATTATAATTAATGGAGATAGTTGTTTATTATTATAAATTGAAAATAAAATTGTCTATCTTTATTAGACAAAAATAGATTATTATGATTTGTATTAATTGATAATTATTTAATTAATCATGATATACTTACATAAAATAAAATAATAATTTTTTTATGGAATAAATATTTTTTTTTGAATAAATCTACATTAATCTTAAATTCACACACCCAGATGTCCCATTGAAAGTTTGAACCTGTGACCTCTCAGATAAGGTGCTTTAACCACCACCACATATTGTCTTTCTTTAGTATATTTATAGATGCGGGCTGTTAGGGAATAGATAATTAGGTTCAACCTACATGCTTTTTGAGTTCCAATTAAATACTAAAGCTTATATTGAAATACAAAATTAGTACATTTGTTTTAAAATCTAAATGCTGACTCTTCTTTTTCATTTATTTATTTTATATTAAAAAAAAAAACCACTTTTACATAGAAAAATCTCAACTACACAAATTTTCTTTTAAAATTTAGTATGTAGCAAATGCATAAGATAATCCATTAATATTTATTGGTATAAAAGCATATTTCAAACGCCCAAACTAATTTTAAATCCATAAAATCCTCCATGATCAAATCATTATAAATCTCTATTTTTTATCATCGTATTACAACATTAAGAAATACTTGTAATCTCATCAAAATAATTGACACCAGTAATTCTAAATCATCAAATCTAATATTGAATATTATTATGGGCTATAGTAAAACACCAACACATACAATACTAATTATATATACATCTATTTCTATGTCTCATCCCAACACCTATATACCTTTGACTTAATATGGCTTATCCTTATCCATAGTGGGGACCCATAAATGTCAAAAGAAACCTATTTTCACTCAAATAATGGTCCCATTAAGAAGATAGCTGCTGGGACACTTCTACATTCAATATATAGGGTACCAATTTATGCCCTCTTTTTTCACCTAAATTATTCACCATGGAAACTATGCCTGCCCATCTCGCCCTTGTTCATTCTTCATCAATTATTTTCATCACCCCCATTATTCATTATTTACCACTTATTCAAGGTGTTACATACATACACATATAGATATATTACTACAAGGATAGATCATAGAAGAGAGAGAGAGAGAGAGAGACAGAGAAATGTATACATTTGTATGCATGAGAGACAGAGAGAAGCTCTCAAGTCAGCCAAACCAATATACAATTGAGTGACCAAAAACAAAAGAGGACAAAGTCCTTCAACAAGATGTGCAAGCTCTACACTATTAACAACAACAACAACAAAAAAAACAAGGGAATTGAAAAAAGAAGAAAGAAAATGAACACCACTTTGTTACCTCTTGGTTTTTCAACTACAAATCCCATCCATCCTTCCTTCTGCTGAATTCTGACTTTCTATGACTAATACTCCCATACATACCAGAAAACTTCGTCAAGCACTTGCTCCTAACTCCATAATGAGCTTGTGTATTCCTGCTAATCGCCACTCCCGAGAATTTCGACATGTCGATCGCCCATGCAGGCCTCACGTACTCGACAGCGTTGCTCGACGAGCTCGAATTCGCGTACAGGTAGTTCATCAACACGTCCTCGCAGTTGAACAACTTGTCCACCAATGCTCTGCCCGCCTCAGCTTCCTTGCTCCAATACCTCTCGAACGCAGCCGGTGCATCAATGAACGCAGCCCCTGTCAGGATCATGTTGTAGCCGTTGTGCTCGCGCGCGTGCTTTTCGCCCTTGTACCTCAAGCGCCCTCCACCAACGAGGCGGGGGTAGAATCCGACGATCCTGTCCGGATGCTCCCGCCACACCCTGAACCCGTGCTCTATGTCATCACAAGTCATCATGATATCATCGTCGAGCTCGAGAAC
Source organism: Plectranthus barbatus (assembly GCA_026898455.1). NCBI lineage: Eukaryota > Viridiplantae > Streptophyta > Magnoliopsida > Lamiales > Lamiaceae > Plectranthus > Plectranthus barbatus. The sequence continues at coordinate 380,521 of JAPKLW010000652.1, forward strand.
TGCTCGAGTTTTGATCAAAGGATCCACCTTGAACCGGTTGTTGAGCGAGTTCTGTTGCTCTACTCTTATCCTCACCGGGACTGCTGAGTCGAAATCGCTGGATCGAGGCGGCGTTCCTTTGTTCCAGACGACGACGATCTCGCGCACGGAGGCGCATCTCGAGTAATGTTTTATGTACATGTTGAGGTTCCATAGGCGAGCATCATAGGTCATTGTTAAGAGTGTGAACTGGGAGTAGTGTCCCTCCATCATGTAGGGCTCCTCTGCCCCGCTCCCGCCGTATATATACTTAACTCCGGCACAGATTAGTATCATGGCCACCACCATTGCTGAAACAACGACGAGGATTCCAGCACATGAGTTCGGCCTAATCTTAGCACGAAGAGACCAACATGCTCTGTTCAGGCGAGTACAGAAGAGTCTTAGCTTGGAAGAGAGCAAGTTAGATCTCTCCCAAGCCAAGAAAGCATCGCTTCTCTTTCCGATGTCGTGGGGGCACCAACTCAACGGCACTATACACCGAACAGCTCCGAGAAGCATTCCGACAAGCACGACGAGCATGACAACTGCTAAAACTGAAGCAGAACCGATAATGAAGCGATGCATTGCATCCCCCGATGGCACCCGGTCTCCATCTCGAACCGCAACCCACTCACCGGAGCTGAGCTGCTGCACGTCAAGGTGATGGTTGCGGGCGCCATTCCAGGAATTCCGTCCCTTAACTGGCTCTTCAACACCAAAGGGTACCTCAACTTCTTTGAACTTGTCAGTCGTCAGAACCGTTACCTTAAACACACGTATCCGATGACCGTATGTCTCACCGCAGTCTTGGCCAACACGGTAAAGGTTTCCATTATACACAAAAGGCCTCCCCCCATTCCGAGCTCCCATGCTCTTCTCTGTGTTGTATATTGGGTTTTTCTTGTGAGGTCTCCAAGGACCGAGAGGTGAGATGCTATACCAGATCTCCAGCTGCCCGTTCTTCCGCGTGCCGATCCCACTGTGATCAGAACCAAAAAGCCAGTACCTACCCTCATGAAGAATCATAAACGAATCCACAAGAGGCTTCCTCAAAATGACCCTGTCCAGCGTCCACTTCAGAGGGAAGTCGGTTGCGCGGTAGAGACGGAGATCCCCCTTTGCACTGCCCTCCGGCATCATATATATCTGCAAGAATTGAGATTACATCATAAGTGAAACATGCACGTTCACGCATACCACATTGATCATTACAATAAGGTCTTACATTTCCATTGTACTCAAAGACATACGGATAGGAGAGATGCCAGTCTTCATCGAGAGCGATCCCCAACTGCTCCCACGTTGCGCCCTTGTCTACACTTCGTGAGACTCCAATGTCTCCTTGCATTGTTACCGAGTTTTTTGTTTCATAAAATAGGTAAAAGATATTGCCCTGAATCATGTGACATCCAAAGTGAATACCCACAGGCTTCAACTTCAACATAAATTGCGAACACATTCCTCAATCAAAAACACTATACGTAGATTATCACTTAGTTCAATTTGTTTCCATAAAAATGGAACTCATAGTCTCATATACTCATAAAGAAGCTGGTATATTAATATAAAATAATAAACATCACACCCTGAATGACCCAATTAACCATTTTTACAAAAGATTTCTGGTTTATAATCTGTGTTAATGTCTTACTTGGCAAGTAAGTTCATAAAATCTTGATAATAGATGTCCACCTCATTCTACACAAGTCATATCCAACTCAAATGAAAAAGGGGGAAGAATATATTCCCTTGTCGAATAGAAACTCATATTTAAAATGATTGACAGTAAGCCAGTTAGGATCCATATCTCCAGAATCATGGAATGCTTATTGCAGAAACCATATCAACCCACCAGATCCAATTTACAACTCAATCCACTAGATATAATCACAAAAAGTCCCCTGAGAGGCTATTTGGCAGGATATAATATCAGCAGATTCCATGACCCCATCTACCTAATAAGTTATCACAAATATGAAATAACCATACAAATATGCAAAAAAGGGAGCCCATTATTTCCAATGACAATTTGACTTGGTCTATCAGAAGTTATCCAATAATTCACACCAATAATTAAGCGAAGGAGATAAGGCAACATATAGGCTCAAAACTGAAATGATGGCACCACCATCAGAACACTGTTTCATCACCCCTTCACGCTGTCAACTATTTTGACAAATACTGGCCAAAAGCTCCTTTCTTGAAAAGGATATCAACTAAAATGGGGAGACAGAGAGAGAGAGATGAAATTACCTGTACATAAAGAAAAGGGTCAGCAACAAAATTACTGGGGAAACCAGAATCAGAAAGTGAGGCACAAGTGACAACTGGATTGGCTACAGGCCATGCTGCACTCCTGTGCTTCCACACATTCATCTGCCAATCAATTTTCACAATTATGAACCCCCATAAACAGTTGTTGAATCATATTTAAAACACATCATCTGACTCTTAGAAATGTTCTCATTAAAAAAAAAAAATCTAGAAATTCACCAAAACAAGATGCAATCAAAGACATAGACACCCAGAACGTGAAACATGTGTAAACCAATAAAAAAGCGCAAAAATATTGAATTCACTCAGAAATGAAAGTAGAACAAGCAATCAATTTCGTTAAAAAAACGCAATTAATTATGTCCCAAAAAAACTATATTATCTTAGTCCACCACAAAACCAAGAATTGATTAAAAAAGAAGAGTTTAAAAAATCACAAAAATCAAATCTTCTGATCTTAGTGAATCTTAATAACACGCACATAAAGAAATTTTCCATAAAAATATAAAAAAGGGGATGAAGAAAAAATGAAACCTACAGCTTCAATGGGTTTAAGAGAAAAGGGAGAGTCGCCATAGTAAATGCCAATAGCCCATGAGCCCTCACTATCATCTTGACATCCAAGCGCCGTGATCCCCGACCGCACGTTGGCCGCGAGCATAAACCTCGCATACAGACTCCCAATCGACCCCAAAACGACAAAGGAAAACAAGAAATACGCAAAAGTTGATGATAGAGCGCACCCCTCGTTATTATTGCTTCCATTCTTGCTCATACTACTGCTATTCTTACTACCGCCGCCGTTTTCATGCCACCACCACCCCCCGCTTCCGCCGCCGGAGCACACAATTGGACTAGAACCCATAATTCAAAATAATCAAGAAAACCGGGAAAACAGCGCCTCCACCGCCAAAAAGAGAGGATCACTGCCGCACATTTGCATGGACTCCGAAAAAAGGAAACTTTAGCATGGTGCTCTCACTTATCCCCTCTGATCAATCACTGCAAAGGAATTTGGCGAGGCTTTAATTGTGAAAAATTCACGGGTTTTTTTCTTGTGTTGATTTTTATGCGATTTTCTTGTTTGTTTCTTTTTGGGTTTCGATAAAAGTAAGGAGATTTTCTGAATTGATACAAACAGTGGAAAGGTGACAAGAAAACCGCGTATGTGGTTTAGGAGAGAGAATCGCGGGGAGGCAGAGAACGTTGTTGCCCGTTTGCCACCTTGTGCAGGAAATCTGATTTTCTATTTGTTGCCTCTGCGCATACATTATGCATAATATATACAGATGCACAAATCTATGTTTGTTCTTGTTGCTTGGCCTTCTAGAAGACGGCGATTTTGACTAAAAATAAATATTTGATGAACATCCGTCAAATTATTTATTTATTTATTTTTTTTCAAATATATTTTTTAAATTGAGCCAAACACCACTTGAAATTATAATTAAATGATCGTAAATAAAGCACTCAATCAGTTAACTATTTAATTCTACTCAACTCTTTTTTTGTGTAAACAACTCAAATTCATTTCTGAAGATTTATTTTCGATAAACTTCCATTTCTGTGTAATCTTTACCCAAACCACTCATAAATTACTGGCCTCGATTTATAAATTGTTATATTAGGCTTTAGCTATAGAGTTTCTCTTAATTATTTGTATTTTATTTTTCATTTTTGGTGGTGTAAGAGTTTTGAGGGTTTATCTTGGAATCTTCATCTATTAAACCCAGTCTTATTTAGGTATTTATTTCCATTCTAGGGTATGGTTGAATTCGTTGGTGATTAAAACTTCTTTCCACTCTCTAATTATTGGATTTGAAAATAATTTTCTATTTGCAATACTCGTCTTCCTCCCATCCAGACAATTCCCCAGAAAAAAAAAAAAAAAAGAAAGAAAGTGTTATTACATTATTTATTCCAATATAAAATCTATTTATTATTATTAATTGGTCAATCTGGATTATCGAGATTTGAGACAGCCGCCGCGCCGAACATAGGTAATTAGGTGTAGAACTTTCCTTTAATTTCTCGAGAACTTTCCAAGAAGTTCTTATCAAATATATAATTTAATTTTTACCTCCTAATTATGGTCAAAATTGTAGCAAAAAACATATGAGTATTCCCCATACCATACCAACTCATCAATTTATTAATTTATTTTTAAAGAAATATTGGAGCTTTCTGTTATATTATATGTAAAATCTTTTTTTCTTTGAAAAGAAGATTTTCTAAACAATAAATTCACGCTCTTGTGTAAAAATGGAAAAGAAAGCATTGAAAATAAATATAAGAAAATCTCTTATTACTTGGTCCCCAAAAAGGAGAAAACCAAAAACAACACAACAACAACCACTAATTTAATTTCTCTTCACGAATTATGTGTCTAGCAAGGAAACTTCTATTTGAAAAAAAAAAAAAAAACTGATTATGTCAGCACCCCAATTTTATTACATCAATGGAATCCTGTCTCTATCTTATCTTGACACGTGAAATACATCGTTATTACATTATTAATGTGATATGGATAAAATGAAATAGGAGTTTTTTTTCCCTCATAATATAGTACGAAATTTTCTATGTCGTGCACAACTTGACTTTAGATTTTGGCCAACTTTTATTTAGTATTTTTATAAAAACATAAACTAATACATTTTAGAATAAAAATATATAATATAATTATATTTCATTTAACTAGGAAAAATTTCGAATCAATTTCCATCATGTTTAGAAGAGATAGACAACTGATTAATTTCTTTAGACAAATAAAGAAGAAAACAGCGTCGTTCTGCCGTTTAGTCACATTTCTCCTAATTTCTTGAAACACAAACAAATAAAAATCAAATACTATAATCTTAGAATTTAAGTAATAATTAAAAAGGGTCGATTGGATATATATTTTAAAATATAGTATTTATAAAACATATATATCAAATTAAATATATAAGACGGTTGGATAATTGAGATTGCTCTAAAAAGGGACACTTCTAGCTGGTAGCTATTTTTAATTAAGAAAAAATATATTATATGTTAGGAATTTTTGTTAGAATTTTTTTATATGATATTTTGATGAGTCAATCATATTATTAGATTAGTGTGTTTTTAGCTAAATTAGTTCAAACTTGTAATGTCCTGTATAAAATTATCGAGTTATAATAGGAGTTTATTACAATATTTAGGAGATTTGTTGGTGAAAATATTTTCAATAGCAAAGAAGCTTGTTGGAGATTGCTAGCTAAATTGTCTTTACCAGCAAAGCGTCTTTGGAGGAAGTTGGCTGACACATCATCACCAGTTGTGGACCAACAGATAGGAGCTTACCGGCAAGTGTCACAAACAAAGCGCTTCCCAACCAGCAAGAAAATACACGTAAGCCAGGACAAGAGAAGACTTTACAATATCAAATTTTAAGAAATGAGATCTAAAAGTCTGTGACCATCATAGCTTGTCCGTTTCATGAATCAACTAACAAATATTCCTTAGACTGGCTAGAGCCGTTATGGCCGAAGCAACAAAAATCCACTTACTCTGACAGAAAGGACACTGTGAGTTAGAAAAAGGGAGACCTCGATGGGACGAGTTCTTTTTGTCTCACAACGTCTCGAAACGGCTACGAATTCAAACCTTTCAAGAAGCGCCTATAAATATAGAGGCTGCAAACCTCCCTGAGAAGGTTACTAGAACCAATTCTACTAATTAACAAACAGACTTTTGAGCAATCATCCTTTCAATTATCGTTTTCCAATCATTCTCGAAAGCTACCAATTCTCATAATCCTAAAACTTTTAGGTTTTTATAACAAGTTTCTGTGTTCCTTCCTGAATACAAGGTTCTATGTATCTAGCAAGAGCTGTTTTTATTTTCTTACTTTCCGAGTTAGAAAACATCTTGAAGTTGTCACTTCTCCGGTGGCAACTATCACGAATGTATACCAAAAAATGATGTTCTTGAGAGGAACTTAAACTCTCACGCCCAGTCTGAATGTTAGGCGATGTGCCCACGCTTTAGGCCTGAAGAAGCTCTGGGTTGCAGAGTACTTGGCGAGTGCGCTAGTGGACTGACGGATATGGGGCATTCATCAGCTAGCAATAGATCGTTGATATCTTTGTAATCTCCAGTTTAGTGATTTCTAGACTTCGCGTCTGAATAGTGGACGTAGGATGGTTTGGTCTGAACTTCTACAGATATTTTGTGTTATTTATTACTTTATTGATTTCTGTTTTGAATTTAAAACCCAATCCCTCAAGTGTTGGAGTATATTATTAAAATTGGACTAAGTACTATATATTGCTCACTAAATATCCACATTTTTCAACCCAAACTGGTGCCAGATCACTAGCTTAAAGGGCCTAATTCTGAAAGACTTTTACTTTATATTGTCTAACTTTTGATTTTGTAACCAATATAATACTTATTGTTGGAAAATCTTTTAAGATATCATAACTTAAGTTTTACTTGCCCTCAAGAATAATTTATGGGGTGTAAGATTTAGTTAAGTATATCAACAAAGGGTTATTAAAAATGCAAAAAAGAAAAAGAATAAAAAGGGTTAATAATAATTGAAAACGATAAATATCACCTTAATTATCAACATTTATTCAAAATAAAAAAATGGAAAGCCGTTCATTTTTCATAGGAATGTCAATTTAGCCTGAAATCTGCGGGTTGAACTAATTAATCCAAGCCAAAATACAGGTTAGGGTCGAGATATTTTGGTCCGAAAAAAAATTAGCCCGAATAGTTCAAAACCGAATAACCCGATGCCCGATAGAATGAGCCTGAAACCTGACGGATTGACCCAATTATTATTTTTATTAATATGTTTTTCATAATTATAGTACTAAAATTTACTTCTAATATTTAAGATTATATTTATTAATTAAGTTTTAAGTTATTATTTTATTTAGTTCAAATAGTATTCAATACATAGTTAAGTTTATTTATTTGTGAAGTTAAAACATATTCAAGTATTACTAAAATAAAAAATAATATTTTTTAATAGTTAAATTTATCATTATATAAAAATTTGTGATGTGTCTTGCATTTTTATAGAAGAGAAATAATATTTTGATTATTTTTAATATTTAAACTATTAAAAGAGTGAAAATATATTTTAAATAAAAAAATAATTAATAAATTCATTGGTCCGACAGACTAGCCCGAAAACCAATGGATTAGGGTTATGATCAAGATTTTTTAACCTGAAAAAATTTCAGCTCGATTTGATCCGGATCGATTAATCCGAAGTTTGATAAAATTGACCCGAAACCCGACAGATTGATCCGCTTGACATCTCTTCATATGACATGTAACTAACCGTCTTGCGTTTAATGAACGAAATTTCTTGAAATCTGATATAAAGTAAATAATAAATAAAATAATAAAACCTTGACCTTCATAAAAATATTTTTGTTTACTTAAATTAGAAGTTAGAAAAGGTTTTGGACACTATACATAAAATAACTTTGACTTTTTTAATATGAAAAATTAAAAGAAGTTTGAATAGTTCACAACAGTGAGGGGGCGGAAAAGTCATGAAATCTATTCTCATCATTTTTTAATAATATAAGTATATTTATTTAATTTCACATTTAAAAATTTTCAAAAAAAATTTAATTCATAATTTTTTAATTATAGGTAAGATATTTTTAAGGAAAAAGAATCAATTATATTACAAACTATTCATATTTTCTCAAATATATTATAAATTATACATATAATCAAAATATATTACTACAAATTATCAGTTTTGTTCCAAATTTATGATGGAAGCAAATTTCTAGTGACGGAAAGTTGATGTGGCTTGGCGGATGACACATCAATACTTAAAATTACACATCATCATGCAAATATATTACAAAGTATTATAATTTTCTCAAATATATTACAAAGTATTGTGATTTTCCCAATTATATTACAAATTATGTATATTCTAAATAAATGTTCAAATAATTAGATTTATTACAAATTTATGACAAAAAAAGATACCTATTTATATTTTAGATATTTAAATAAAAATATAATTATACTTAAGAAATATTTAAATAAAAATTATTGAAAAATTAAAAAAATGAAAAAACACTTATTTTATTTTACATATTCTTTTGCTATCGTCTTACCCTTCGTCGAACTATTTTTTTTTTGTTATTTACATAAAAAATAATATGTTTTCAAAATTTTCTCAATAAATTTTATTTAAATATTTTTAATATAATTATATTTTTATTTAAATATTTAAAATTCTAATAAACAAATAAATATGTTCATCATGAATTCAAAATAAATCTGATAGTTTGAGCATTTGTTTAGGAAACTATATAATTTGTAATACATGTGAGAAAATTACAATAATTTTTCATATATTTGAGAAAATTATAATAATTTTTAATATATTTGTACGATGATGTGTAATTTTAAGTGTTAACGTGTCATCCGGCAAGCCACATCAATTATCTGTCGCCGGAAATTTGCTCCCATCATAAATTTGGAACAAAATTGATAATTTGTAATATATTTTGATAATATGCATAATTTGTAATATATTTTAGAAAACTTGAATAATTTATAATAAAATTGACTTTTCCCATATTTTTAACAATGTCTCAAATAGGGGACACTATTATCACATTTGAACTTATTAATTGTGTGGAACATATTTTTAATATCTTTTCTAATATTAATTTTTTTTAGTATTTGTTTATGAAATTCCTATTATACCCTCACATCCAAATCAATCAATGCACACACGCACATGCATGTATGTTTAGTGCAAACAAATAAAATCATAGTTGGCCATTTACAATTAAAATCCTAAATAATTTGACAATTTAAAACAGATTTTTCAAGTAATTAGATTTAAATATTATTTAATCCGTGAAAATGAAAAAAAAATTTATAACCTCCATCCGTGCAATACCATTATTCTCAAATTGAATTCGTTTTTCTCAACTACAATTATTCAAGAAAGATTAAAATAATGAGTTTTGTTCAGGCAAATGAATGATTAAGGGTAATTCTAAACACAATCACAATTTTACTCAACACAATCTCATTCATATTTTAAAATATAAATATTACTATTTTACCCTTTTTTAAATATATGTATTTTTTTAACATAGCCCACTCCTTATAAAAAAAATAAAAATTGGCATTTATTATTTCTTAGCCTCATATCTCTAATTAGCTCTAATTATTTACATCTGGAAATAAGAAATTTTATTTCAGTAGTCACTATAACAAAAAAATGAAGAAGATTAATTTTTTCTCTTTTGAATACATTTGTGCAAATTTTTTTAAAAAATGAAAATTCTATATCGCAATATGATGACAAGAATAGTGATGAAGTTGAATGAACAAATTGTGATATAATATTACTAATTGAAATACGAAAACTCCAATAATGATGCTTGTTTAATCTTCATCAACACTTGCTCAATTATGTTTTTGTTGTTTAAAAATCATAAATTTATTGTATAAATCTGATTCATTTATCCTCGTTTATATTTTTGTGGTTCTTCAATGTCTTTTTGCAATTTTAGTCGGACTTGTGGATGAAGGCTATGTTAAATTGGGGATTAACAATAAAATAATAATATTAATGAATTTTATTTTAAAAAATAAATGGGGCTATGTCAAAAAACTTGTGGTTATGTTTAGAAAATATAAGTATATTTGGGTAAAATAATAATATTAATATTTTTAAATGTGAATGAGGGTGTGTTGAGTAAAATTGTGGCTGTGTTTAGAATCACCCAATGATTAATTTCCACAACCAACTATTTAAATCATGGGGCCGTATACTTAATGAAACAAGCTAGAACTTATATTAGTACATATTTTTTAATTTATGGGAGCCATATAAATAGGTTTCTTAATTCATAAATATCCATCGGATAATATAATATAATATAATAAAACTCTCTATCACTTACATAAGTTTCAAGAAGGGAAAAGTATCAATTATATTACAAAATTATCTTGGTTTTTTCAAATATATTACAAAGTATGCATATTATCAAAATATATTACAAACTATCAGTTTTGCTCCAAATTTATGACGAGAGTAAATTTCCGGCAACAGAAAGTTGACGTGGCTCGTCGGATGAAACATCGGCATTTAAAATTACACGTCATTGTAGAAATATATTACAAACTATTGTGATTTTCTCATATATATTATAAACTATTGTAAGTTTTTCAATTATATTACAAACTACATACATTCCTAAATAAATATTCAAACTATCAAATTTATTTTAAATTTATGCTGAAAATATATAATTATACTTTATTAAAAGTTCTCGACAAATTTAAAAAATGATAAAACACATATTTTAATTTTCATATTCATTTTGCTCTCGTCTCTCCCTTCGTCAAACCAAAAAAATTAAATATTCATGTGAAAAATAATAATTATTGAGGGTCAAATAATAATGATATATATATTTGACATATATAAAATACCATCAATAAATATTATTATTTACAGGAATATTTGAGTTTTGGTTCGCCGAAATGAGATACAAGAGCAAAAAAAGGAAAACAAAAACTAAAATAAGTATTTTTCCATTTTTCTTTTTTTAACTTTTCATGAATTTTTATGTCATGTTTTTAAGTATAATTATAATATTTATTCAAAGATTTAAAATTTTAAAATATAAGTAATATGTTTTCGTCGCAGTTTTAAAATAAATTCTGCAGTATAAAGAAGCATCAATCAGTTCAACTTGCACGTCCTTAAAAGTCGAATCAGTATATATACTTGCAGCTTGCTTCTCAATGGGCACACCACATGCCATAACAGATACCATATTCAGATCCATAAAGTCCATTTTACAAGCTTGATTACGCTGAGACTAAGTGCATGATTAAAACCCATAATAAACTCAAGTGCATGATTACTGGCATATTCTTCATAGAATTTCAAAGCATCATCCAGATTACTAAAACATTTACCCACATGCGATTTTAGACCATCTTCACAAATAGGAGCAAACATCACTGAAACAAAAATCTACAGAATAAACAAATGAAAATTAGTAGAAAAATGATAATCACATATTAGATTAATAACAAATACAAGGAAAAAAATAACATAAGAATAATGATAAAGGTACACTATAATAATGATAAACAATCAAAGTACTAATTAGCATGTAAATGTAAATAGTAGAAACATTCGTTACCAAAAGAAAAACATTAAAATTGCCTTTTCACGTAAAAAAAATAAAAAATAAATAAAAAGCATACAGTTACATTAGAAAATATTTAAAAAAATGATAAAAATCAAACGCACAACAAATTAAATGTAGAATTAACATGTAAAAATATTAATAACTAAAAGAAACGGTGAAAAAGAAAACTTTTACTTATTAAAAAAAATTGTCGAACAAAATTACCTTGTGGTTCTTTAGTGTTGAATTCAACATGTTCTGGAAAAAAACATAAAATTGCATAAACTGATAACATTTATTAATAATGATAAACATAGTACAAAATAATGATATTATTAAACATTCAAAAGATGGTACAAACTGTAAATTATTACCGAATGAACAAACAAGAAATTAATAACAAACATGAAATTTACATCTATCAATTAATACTCTTGTGCATAACAACATAACATGCGACTTATACAAAAAAAAAGATAAAAAAAATCATGAACCCTAAGATCGAACTATATAAAGAAAAACTACTAAATACAAACCTAAAATTTAGAACGAGCCGTACAGAGACAAAAAAAAGCGAAAAAAATAATGAGTGAAAAAAAAAGAATATATAAAGATCAAAATGTACCTGGAAGATTAACTCTAATGCTCTCCATCATCACGGACGAACACAAAAAAGAAAAACGAAGTGAAGAAGAAAAAAACGAAGTCGGATGAATTAAGAAGATGAACTAAAGTTTTAGACGTTACTTTTTTATTAATTAGATATGATATACAAACCAAAAATAAAAAGATATTCACAAATATAAAAATTGCATGATTATAGGGATTTCCAAAACTAACAAAATTATATAATTATGTGATACAAAAACTACCCTTTGTTTAATAAAATATTAATTAAAAAATGACACATGGCATCATATAAGGCGTCCAAAATTTAAGATGAATGGCGGGATATATGGTCACTGTTCATTCAGGACATATGGTTCGGATTTGACCGCAACTCTCTCTCTCTCTCTCTCTATATATATATATATATATATTCTCTTTTGATCTTTACATGGAAAAGGTGATGCGGAGGCGTGATAGGTAGATAATTTTGTTTATGATGAGTTCTTCCCCCTTTTCATCAAAAAATTAAAAAAATAATCATTAAAATAAATCATATCGCAATTAAGAGTTGGAGATCGAATAATCTCAAGAAGGTTGGTTTTGTTATGCATATTGAGGTAAGACTCCTTCCTGTTCATAACTTGGAATTTGTTTATTTGTTGTACAGCTGAATGATTTTACATATCTTTTTCGATTTTCAAATTTAGAAGTTTATATTTGAAAGTTTTACAGATTTATTATTCATATTTGTATGATTGATTCTGAGATGAGCAACGGAATCAATGCACTCCCCAATGAATTATTGGTTTGTATATTGTCTTTCCTGAGCCTGAAAGAAGCCGCTGCCACAAGCATACTTTGTCATCGTTGGAGATACCTGTGGACTTTCACAGATAAGCTTGATTTCGATGGTACAAATTTCTTCCGACGAGTTTGGTTGATGGTTAAACACTACCAGAATCTCAACATCATAGGTTTCTTAGATAAAGTTTTGTCATCCTCCGGGGACTTGGAGGAAAGCTGGAATTACATAGCATGGGTGGATAACATTTTAGGGTTTCACAATGGATCTCGTATTCAAGAATTCAGAGTAGATTTCTTTTTAAGTGAAGCCCACAAACAACCTATTGAGAGATGGCTTAGACTTGCTTCAGCTAAGAAGGTTGAGAGGCTTGATTTGAATTTGAGGTGGACAATGGGAGGGCCTCCTAATATATATTATGCTTGGCCGTCAGAGCTTTCGATCGGTTTCAAACACCTTCGAACAATGCGAATGCAATACATAAGTTTAGAAGGTGAAGATGTTGAGTTGTTGTTAGTTGCTTGTCCTCTCCTTGAAGAATTATCTGTTTGTTTATCCAAAAATCTGATAGCTGTCAAGATCATGGGTCCATCTCTGGCACTCAAACGCTTGGAGATCAACATGTGCTACGTAAAATCAGTCGAGATTTGTGATGCAAATAACCTTGTATGTTTTATGTACAACGGGGGAATGTTGGAGAAATTTGTTCTCAAGAATGTTCCTCTGCTTGTTGAGATGCATCTGGGAGGAGGCATATTCAAATGCATGAAAGATTTCATTTTGATGTTTTCGAGCTACCTTCCGTTGTTGAAGAAACTTACCATAGATGCATTTTACACAGAAATAATTCTTGAGAAGGTAAAGATAAATAGTGGTGCTTATGCTTAGCATACCATTAGATGTTGACAAATCAAATTAGGATTTTTTATATTTGTTTGTGTATATAGGAAGCTAAGATGTTTTACAATAAAGTGAAAATGAGCAATCTTGAGCAGTTGGTATTCAAGTTCGATGGGAGGAGCTGCTGCAAACTCATGCCAATGACTTATTTCATTCGTGCATCACCTCTGTTGCAAAGTTTTGTATTAGAGGTATTTGTGTATATATATTTATATATATATATATAGAGAGACATGTTGAATTCACCAACTAATATATGTATCTTGCATTATTTGTTGGAGGCATATGCTGGTGATAGCAAAGGACAAGAACGTTTCTTCTTGCCTGAAAAGGAGAGTTGGTATGAATATCCTCATTTAAAGAGAGTAGAGATTATTGGTTATCGTGGTTCAGCTTTCGAACAAGAGCTGGTTCTCCATCTCTTACAGAATGGGGTTGCACTTGAAGAATTTATTGTTGATCTACGCCAACGAAACCATGCATGGAAGATAACTAACCTCTTATGGCCTAATACTGTCTCTTGTGAGTTGCCCATCGGCTATCATAGCAATTTCAATGGAATACCCGAAGTAATTGATGCTGTTAAGACTCTTGTCAAGAATCAGCTTACAAAGAAACTGCCTTCAAGGCTTCAACATCTCCATCTCAACATTATTTAGAATTATTTTTTTTCATATTCATATTGAGTATAATTATTAAATGTCTATTGTTTTTTAATTTCTCATAATATCTCAACATTATTTAGACTTTGTTTTTTTTTTTTCTTTGTTCTATATTCGTTTGGAATACAATTATTAAATGTCTATTTCTAAATTCTCATAATATGTTTGAAGTTGCATATTACGTATGTGTTAAAAAGCATATAATTATTAGTTGTGTTATTAATCACGTGTGTTAAAATTAAAACATATATGAATGTTGTAAATGTGTTTAATTAATTTAGTAGAAGTTAGAGCTGATACGGTAGTAATTTTTAAACCTTTTTAATTTGTTAACCTGGTATTTCTAAAATTTACAAAAAAAACTGTAGATTTTAATTTCTTTACTTTAATTTCATGTGTTGTTTTCTGTAAGTTTTCAAATTAAAAAAAAAAATAAAAATAATAATAAACACTGAAATTTTGAACATAGTTTCTTTTAATTTACTTGACACATGATATATTTAGTTTTGATTAAGATTTAAAATTTCAATATTAGAAAATCTAAATGATCTTAACGAAAGAAACGTTGAATCACTGAAAGGTCGTTGGAAATGACTTAGTGAAAATGTTAGTAAGTTGGTGGGTGCTTACAAGGAGGCATATGCTCGAAAAACGAGTGGTATGAGCGAGCACAATATTGAAAAAAAAGCTCAAACAATTTCTGAAGAAGGTGGCACTAGGTGCAAGTTTCAGGATTTAGTTGTTGTGTTCAAAGAAGTTATGTGCAAACATCCGAAGTGAGATATAACATCACTTTGTTCTCAAAATGAAAAGGACGATGTTGAAGATTGTAGTGGAAGCCACAAGAGATAAAAAAACATCTGATATGGGGGGTATTCAGTGCCTTGTGGTGTAGAAAGTACCCTTAGCAGAGCTTCTATTTCCCGTCCAATTGGTAGAGACAAGGAAAAATGGAAAGGAAAAGGTAAAGTTTCTACGTCTAATTCTAATCATAAGTTTTTTGTAGAAGTTCATGCACTAAGACTTGCAAAAGATAATGAATTGGAGTTTATGAAGAATGATGCGGCTACTAAAGTGGAGATGGAGCGTTAGAGGAAAAACACAACAAAAATGAAGATGTATAATAAGACATTGAATACCTTGCTTGATAAAAACAATTTATCTCCGGAAGAAGAAGAACTCAAAATCCGTTGTATGTCATTTTTGTTTGGACAATCTGATTAAACTTATTTCATGTAATTTCCATGTAATTGTCCTATTTTTTAACGTATTTCATGTAATTTGTCTATGTATTTTTAGGTATTTCGATGTTTAAGTAAGAGCTTTCACTACAACAAATAAGGTAATAGACGACGCAATATAGACGACGCGAATTTCATTCGTGTTGTCTATATCCTAATAGACAACGCGGAAACATAAGTGCGTCGTCTATTTTATGGGCGCTGATAGACGACGCGGTGGTCGTCTATTTTATGGGGGCTGATAGATGACACGGTGGAACGCATCGTCTATATGGGTATAGACGACGCGAATATTTCGCGTCGTATATACCCATATAGACGACGCGTTCCACCGCGTCGTCTTTGTTATTGCGTTTTCCTAAGTATTAATTATATGTGCAGTTGGATGACGCTAATTTTTGCGTCGTGTATATGGAAATAGACGACGCGATAATACAACGCCGTCTATTTCCATATACACGACGCGAAAATAAGTGTCGTCTATATTATTCCACTTTTTTTTTTGAGAAAAACCACTCCTTAAGTAAATATGATTTTTTTTAAGGGGAAGTAATAATAGGAATTAAAAATTATAATAAGGGGAAGTAATAAATAGGAATTATAAAACATTTTAAAAAATAAAATAACATAAATTAAAAAATCGTCGTGACGGAATATTCTGTCGTTAAACAAATAAAACATTTTAAAATTTTTAACAACGAATTTTTTTATCGTTAAATAAATAAATAAACAATTAAAATTCTAACTACGGAAATATTCCGTCGCTAAACAAATAAAAAAATAAAAAAATAATTAAAAAAGTCTGGTGACGGAATATTCCATCACTAAACAAATAAAACATTTTAAAAATTCTAGCAACAGAATTTTTCTATCGCTAATTAAATGATTAAACAAATAAATAACTAAAATTAATTCCAATTAAAATTTTTCATTTGCTAAAGATATAAAATTAATTAAAAAATACTAATGACCGAATTGTTCGTTGTTAAAATAGATTGTTTAAATATTTTAAGATGAAATTAAATTCGACATCATTATACACAATGGATAAATTTATATATAATAAAATTCTAATTATTTTTATATGCACGATAATAGCTAGACTCAAATATATATTTGAGTTTAAATTTAATCTGAATAGTGTATTAATTAATATATAGATCATAATAAATTAATAATTGTATAAATTACATTGAAAGAAGTTATAAATATTAAAAATAACCTATTAAATAATGAATGCATGCGTAGTTCAGTGGTCTTGCGCGCAGGACTTGTGCGAGAGGTCTGGAGTTCGATACCTCCCTAGCGTGTAGTGTGGATGATTAAATTAGCTGTGGTGGTAGGAATTGGGGGTCCGTGGGTGGTTAGGGGGGCTATTCAAGAGAATATTTTTTTTTAAAAATAATAATTTCTAACGACGGAATTTAACTACTACACATATATAAACAACGTGCAAAATCGCGTCGTGTGTATGCACATAGATGACGCGAATTTCGCGTCGTTTATTATGTTATAGACGACGCGAATTCTATGTCGTCTATGTACATACACACGACGCGATTTTCGCGTCGTCTATTAGCGTATCAACATAGATGACGTGTTAATACACGACGCAAAGTTTGGCAATAGATGACGCGAAATTCGCGTTGTCTATATTATTATTTGTTGTAGTGTTTAATGTATTACGTCTAATCCGTCTAATTTGTCACATGCATTCTATGAAAAGTTTGTCACATGCATTCTCTGCAAAGTAATTCATCAAAATTAAAGATGGTGTCACATGCATTCTCTGCAAAGCAATTCAACAAAGAGTTTTCCCAATCCGACATATTTCACAATCAATATCACTACTATTTCACAACATCCTCACACTCAGTATTTTCTTGGTTTTGGTGATGATCGAGGTCGCATCTTGTACTAGACATTAAATACCTTCCTTCCACTTATAAACTCTTTTCCTCTGAAATAGATGTTGCTTGCTAAATATGCTTTTACACCATATTCTTTCGTAACTCAAACATCACAAACACCATAGACATAAGTACAAAAACTACCAGTAAATTATAGAAGTTACGGGTAACTTAAATAAATTAAAATCAATTCCAAATCGTGTTATCATTTAAAAAAACTCTACCCGGTAGATGCAGCAAAAGTAGAGTCCATCCTCTGCCGACTCACATGCAAGTGTGCAATACTTCTCCAGCATAGATGTCGCATTTTATTAAGGTTACCAGCAAGTAGCATTCACGATGCTTTGGATGATGTGCTCTTGCTTTCCTCAACATTTTCATTCACAAACTTAACTTCTATTTTCTCTAGTATTTCTTCCTCTAATATCTAGTTATGAATCCAAATGATCTCAATTACTTCTTCAATTCCCAAAATTATCCAAGCCAACAAGATTATCCTATCTCCCAAAACTATTCAAACTACCGAAATTCACAACAATTTCCAAATTTTGAATATCAAAATTTTCCTTTCTTTCCTAATTTCAATCATACTCAAACCTCTCAAGATGTACAATGTCCTAGTAACAAAACTCAGAAAGGATTGAAAACTAGTTGGGGTGTGAAAGAATATGTAACCCTCATGTCTTCATGGGTCTATGCCAGCGATGTAACACCCCAATTTCGTAGTAAAATAAATAATAGTAAAACACCCT
>JAPKLW010000653.1:1117-61529 GCA_026898455.1 Plectranthus barbatus
AAGAGGATGATAACGAAGAAGCCTTGTTTGTACTAATGGCAAACATCTCTGAAGATCAGTCTGCTGATGCCAACTACGATGCTGAGGAAACCAATGAATCAGCTCTAGCTGCTGAGGAAGCAGAGGAACAGGACTCCATAGCTACGGAAACATGTATATCCAATGAATGGGTCCTGGATAGTGGTTGCTCTGCTCATATGACCGGAAATGAAGAACTATTCTCAGACATAAGAAGATTATTCAACGGTCCAAGAGTCAAGTTCGGAGATAACAGTGAAGGAGAAGTCGTTGGACGAGGTTGCATTGAAAGGAATGGCTTGAGAATCGTCAACGTAGCGCTTGTCTCCAACCTGAAGCACAACTTACTCAGCATAAGTCAACTATGTGAAAATGGGTACATCGTATCTTTCAAAAATACTGGTTGTACTATTGCTGATGCTATTTCAGGAGAAGTAAAGTTACGAGGGATCCGCAAGGGTGGATTATATATTGTCGATTGGCAAAGTGGTCTACAACATTCATGTTTCCTAGCTCTCAATAAGGAGGAAACAACATGGCTATGGCATAAAAGGTTCAATCACTTAAACTTCAAAACCATTAACTATCTTGCCAAACATAAGCTTGTTGTAGGTCTACCAAATAGCACCTTCCGCAAAGAAGGAATATGCAAGTCATGCCAACAAGGAAAACAACCCAAATCATCCTTCAAGTCAAATCCTGAAAAAGAGACATCTCAAAGGATTCTGGAATTGCTTCATATGGATCTATTTGGCCCAGTCACGCCACCCACTGTAAGTAAACGTCTATATACACTGGTGGTGGTTGATGACTTCTCCAGGTACACTTGGGTACGCCTACTGAAGACGAAGGACGAAGTTAAACTTATCCTTCCGGAGTTGATTCTCAAAGAACAAAACAGTAAAGAAGTTACTGTAAAAAGGATTCGATCTGACAATGGAACAGAATTCTGTAACGGAGCGTTGATGGATTTCTGCACTGAAGCTGGAATATCACATGAAAAATCTACAGCACGGACTCCTCAACAGAATGGTTTAGCAGAAAGAAGGAATCGAACACTGAAAGAAGCCGTTCGCTCAATGCTAGCAGACTCGAAACTTCCTACTAAGTATTGGGGTGAAGCAGTCATGACGGCCTGCTACACACAGAACAGGAGTGCTATCACGAGTAGATTCAACAAAACTCCCTATGAAATATATCACGGTCGTAAGCCTTCTATAACTCATCTACGTGCTTTTGGTTCCACATGTTATATTCACAATAACGGCAAAACTAAACTTAATACCTTCTCACCTAAATCTGACGAGGGTGCACTTCTTGGATATGGACACCCCACTCATAAAGGTTACAGGGTATTAAATAAGGTTACTGGCATTGTGGAAATAACATGCAATGTTATTTTTGATGAGTCTACTTTAGTGCGCAGTGAAAATAAAGAAGAAAAGATTAGCAATCATGAGACTGATGATGTCAATGATCATACATTTCTAGATTCTTTCGAGAATATAAGTATTGATCCGACTAAGTCTATGACTGAATGCAATCCAAACGCGACGCACTCAGCAGGAGACCAAACTGCTGACAAGGCCAGTGATGCTAATGATCATGCTGAGGCCAAATCAACACACATCATAAACGAATCAACTATCCTAGAAGTGATTAATGATGAAGACGACGAAGGAACTCCAAATCTAGAGAGTGATGCCAAGACCGATGCTGATAAAGTTACAATCAATGCTGAAGTTGCTGCTCCCTTGGAAGAAGTGGCAGGTCAAGCTGCTACAGACCATCTGAATGCTGAAGCACCCACTGTTGAATTACCAGTAGAGGATCCAGAAAACGATGAAGGAAATGCCAACATTCCTAATGCTGAGCACCAGACAAATGATGAAGGGAACACTTCAGCAGATGACGATCAAGAAGAAGTACCAAGTGCTAACATTCAAAACAGACCTACTTGGTTACGCGCTCATCCTCCAGAAGGAATTCTTGGGAACATCAATGATCCTTTTATTAACAAGGCGAGGAAATGCTAATGCAATGTTAGCATGCTACATTTCCAGTGAAGAGCCCAAGAAAGTCAAAGAAGCTCTGCTAGACTCCGATTGGGTGAATGCTATGCAAGAGGAGCTTGCAGAATTCACAAGAAACAATGTGTGGGAGCTAGTAGACAGGCCAGAGCATCAGAGTGTGATAGGCACTAAATGGGTATTCAAAAATAAGAAGGATGAATCTGGCACAGTTGTAAGAAATAAAGCAAGACTCGTAGCCAAAGGATATAGACAATGCGAAGGCATTGACTATGATGAGACGTTTGCTCCGGTAGCAAGACTGGAAGCAATTCGCTTATTCTTAGCTTATGCTGCGTATCACGAATTCGATGTGATGCAAATGGATGTGAAGAGTGCTTTTCTCAATGGCGAGCTCAAGGAGGAAGTTTACGTCGAACAACCACCAGGATTTGAGCATGGAAATCAAGTCTACAGACTCAAGAAAGCACTGTACGGTCTGAAGCAAGCACCAAGAGCATGGTATGGAACATTATCAAAGTTCTTGCTATCTAATGGATTTCAGAAAGGGAGGATAGATCA
Source organism: Plectranthus barbatus (assembly GCA_026898455.1). Classification (NCBI taxonomy): domain Eukaryota; kingdom Viridiplantae; phylum Streptophyta; class Magnoliopsida; order Lamiales; family Lamiaceae; genus Plectranthus; species Plectranthus barbatus. Next base: position 3,727 of record JAPKLW010000653.1, read on the forward strand.
AACTCTCTTTCGCATCAAAGATGGAGATAGCATTCTGCTAGTTCAAATATATGTCGACGATATAATTTTTGGATCGAAGAATCAAGATCTATGCGATAAATTCTCCGATCTTATGACTAGCAACTTTCAAATGAGTATGATGGGAAAGATGTCTTATTTCCTTGGATTACAAGTTCAACAATCCAGAGAAGGGATCTTCATCCACCAGAAGAAGTATACTCGTGACCTTATTGCAAAATATTGTCCAGAAAAGACTAAGAGCCTACGAATTCCTATAAGCACAACCTGTATTGCTGCTCTTGAAAAGGAAGGAGAAGATGTTAATCCTACTCTGTATCGTGGAATCATAGGATCTCTGCTATACCTCACTGCTAGCAGACCCGACAAATCCTATGCGGTAGGACTATGCGCAAGATATCAAGCTAATCCTAAGAAGTCACACTTCGACACTGCTAAGAGGATTGTTCGCTACTTAAAGTGCACAGAAGGACTAGGAATCTGGTATCCTAGAGCCGATAGCCTTTCTCTCAGTGGATACTCAGATTCAGACTTCGGAGGATGCAAGATCGATAGGAAGAGCACAAGTGGCACGTGTCAATTTCTGGGACACAAGCTTATAAGCTGGTTTAGCAAGAAACAGCATTCCGTTGCCACTTCGACCACCGAAGCAGAGTATGTGGCAGCTGCTAGTTGTTGTTCACAGATTATCTGGATAAAACAACAGTTGGAGGATTATGGTATTACTCCTGAATGCGTGCCAATCTACTGTGATAACAACAGCGCGATGTGTATTACAAAGAATCCCGTTCATCACTCCAGAACGAAGCACATTGATATTCGTCACCACTTTATCAGAGATCATCAGAAGAAGAAGGACATAGATGTTCAGTATATATGCACTGAAGATCAAATTGCGGATATCTTTACAAAACCGCTTCCGGAGTCACGATTCAAGGAGTTATGCATTAAATTGGGACTAATGGAATTAGACGAGACTATGGATGAATGAAATATGGTTTTCATTCTTTCTGGATTTCCTGAAGACTCAATATTCGAATTATAAAGATGCTCATTATTCAGCAGAGTATTTATGGTTATTTAGCAGAAGATGTTAACTATCTTGATCACTATTACGGATTTATGTGATCTACGCAATTCATATTCAAGTATATGTCCAGAAGATGCAGATAATGAGAAGATAACTCATCATTTATAGCAGAATGATGAAAGAACGATCATCTTACACCCTTCCAGATCAAAGGGGAGAGAAAGAGCGAATACAAACAGCGAAGAGAGGAGTACGTACAAATAAAAAAAAAACGGAGTACTTTCAGATTTCAAAATTACAGACATCACATGGTACGAGGATCTCTTGGAAAGAAGTCGGATGGACGAAGGGTCGATGGGCCAACAGCAAGATCAGGAACAGTTTGCTCCAGCAGCCAGCTAAGCTGCATTCCATTTGACAACCCGGCGCTAGGCCAGACGTTGACAACTTCCTTCACCTGGTCAAATACTAGCTTCGCCCAATTGGCATGGAGCCATCCATCGTCGACCACCATCATTGCCTGCCAGACTCCTTTGGTGAGAGATAGTTCCTCGTCGGCGTACATTCCGTTCACCATCCCGTTACAGATGTCGTACAAAACACCGTACTCAGGACGAAGGCCTAGTGGCGACACCGTGGTGGAGAACTCGCCCCAATGTCCTCTCTTCCAACGCCTCCAACAAGCGAACTCTGGCGCCACATCACGAGAACGATAGTTGTAGATAGAACTATCACCCTTGGGTAAGTTGAAGTCTCGAGCAAAGGAATCAACCGTCCACTTCACCAAACGATCATTCAACGTACCAAAGATGGTGTCACCCTCGACTTGCGCTTCACTGAAGAATTTCTGAAGCACCTCTTGATGGAAATGCTGTGGGGTAACCGTAACATATTTATCAATGCCAGAGGATACCAATTTCTGCATCACCACATCCGGAACCATGGGATCACTCACATAGCAGTGACGAAGTTTCTCCTCACAGAAGATTGGATTACGGCTAATGGTCAAATGATACATGGGAGAATCTGGGGAACTCGGATTAGAGTTAGACGAAGCAGGGGATTCTTGATGCAACATGCTTGAAGAAGGAGAAGACATGTTCTAAGGATTTATGGACAGGATGTTAGAGATGAAATGAGGAGAGTCTGAAACGTCTACTTATAGACGAATGGCAACCACCATATTAATGACGGTCTGATCCATTGAGAACAGGAACGTTATGATTCAACCTAATGATTCACTACGTTGGACACTCAATCGTCACCTCGAAATTCCAAACGCTGTGACGATAGGAAGCCTCAGGTCTAATCCAGTGCATGGCTCGAGAATCATTATAACTTCTTCAGGAACAGTGAATCTCTATGATTAGACACACTATTTCATTTCATCATTTATCTGGAGTTTATCAAGTTCAGAATTAAATGTAACTTCAAGGAAATTCGATGCTGAAGAGGATGAATGAGTCCAAGCTCTCATTCTATCTATGAGAATATTTCTTAAAGGCAAATATTCATTATCAATTCTGGATTACACGAGATGACAATTACAAGAAAAGGACTGCTACATCATCAAATACATCATTTCTACTGAAAAACTAACTATGAGTTCTCGTGAAGACTACAAAGAAGGAGAATTTAGAGCATTTCTCAACCGCAGTTCGGGAAATGAGCTCTCAAGGGATAGAAATCAAAACCCATCAAAGGAAGTCCTTCGGAGACCAGATGCGGAAAGGACTGCTCAAGCAACCAACTCAGCTGCATGCCAGTTGGTAGAGGAATCTGAGGCCAAAGATCAATGCATTTCTTCACTCCATCGAAGAAGAATCCAGCCCAGTCAACATCCTTCCTTTCAGCATCAATGGCCATCATGGGTCTCCAGATCCGCTGATTAATCACAAAGTTCTCAGCAGGGACACCAAAAGTGACATTGCTCACAATGTCAAAGATGACCCTATATTCCTCCTTCAGATGCAGACACGAAGGCGAAGGTGAAAACTCATATTCAGCAGACTGCCTCCATTCATTCCAGTAACGAACTTCTGGAGCAGTAAGATGGTGGAACACGTCCATGACCCGTACTGGACCTCGTGGAAGACCGAACTTCTGAGAAAACAGATCGGGAGTCCAGCAGACTACTTCATTATCATAGCAACTCCAAATAGCATTATTCTCAGCTCTACCTCTGAAAATAAAGGTTTCAAGAGCCTCCTTCTGAAACTTTGACGGCACAGTTGTCATGAATTGAGTTAGAGAACTCTCATGAAGAGCACCCGTCACAAAGTTGGGAACACGGCAGTTACTGCCATATTCGAAGTACAACCCTGATTCATGAAGAATCTGGTTGCGTGTGATAGTCAGATCACTAGGAGCTCTTGTTATGTTATACATTCTTGGAACAAACAGAGAAAGACAACGAGCTATTCAAGGAAGAAAAGAAGATGAAGTTCAAGAAGGATGGTTGAAAGATGAAGTTTAGGATGATAAGTGTGCTACCACTTATAGCCAGGTCTAAACACTATTCAAAGGGCGAACACTCATCCAAAACGTCTTATCGAATAAATTCAAATCCAGAAGAGCAGAAGTCGAAGAGCCTCGACAAAGGGGGGAACGCCACCTGTTATGATAAAACTACATTCAGCAAATCCCTCTACATGGATTTACTGACGCTCTATTCCACGAATGCTTAAAAAGGATATCAAAAGATTGCACATATCTTTTGATCCAGACAGACATCTACCGTCTTAAATGATATCACTTGAAGATTATACGTGGACAAAGATAATTTATGTCTGACACAACTTCAGATGTTGAGTTATACATGCTAGCATAGCAGAGACGTCAAAAGGTGTGGAAATTTAATACATCTTTTATTTATCAACAAGATGATATTACACGAAACAGGGGAGATTCGAAGACAACACTACATTCAAGATTCTAGAAGGAAGAAGGTCTAAACGGAAAGAAGTCCTCAGTCACAAGATTAGTTGGTCCTTCAGCTAAGTGAGGAAAACATTGCTCTAGCAGCCAACTAAGTTGCATTCCGTTGAGGAGAGGCACGGCAGGATAATACTCGACGCAATCTCGAACGCTGTTGTAGATATAACCAGCCCAGTCTACTTCGGCTCCATCATCGATCGCCATCATGAGTTGCCAAGTCTCCTTCGAGAAGAACGTATCGTCGATACACTCTCCCGTTAGCATATGGTTGGCCACACGGTAGAGCACCCAGTAAGGAGTGCGCAGATCGTACGCAGAGACCGACAAAGAGAATTCCGACGAAGGACAACGTCTCCATTTCTGCCACGCCGACCACTCAGGGGCAATGTCCGTCACGCGACATTTGAAGACAGACCCAGGGCCTCTCGGAAGACCGAATTGACGAGAAAAGACTTCCGGTGACCAATAGATGAGTTTCCCAAGGAAGAAACCATATATGCCATCTTCCTCCAGAGAACAACTCTCCATGAATTCTCGAAGCATGTCGCCTTGAAAACGCCTTGGAGTAGTAGTGACAAATTGGGTTAATCCACTTCGATTTAATCTCGACATGATCATTTCTACAACCCTTGGAGTATTATCGTAAAGAGAATTCAAACCAAGCTCGTGGAGAATCTGGTTTCGGCGCAATTCTAGAGATTGCCCTGGAGAATCCATCTTGATTCTTGAAATTCTTGAAGTAGTATCTGAGAAAGGATGTTCCATCTTCATTGATACTCTCTATAGGGTATTTATAATGAGAAAATCTTAACTCATTTCGTCTGAATTGATCAGACTCAACCAACCAGCGTTATTGCTAGTCTGTCGACCATCGAATAGAAAGACGCCACGATAGCATGGTCAAAATACGTCTTAGAAATCGCAGTCAAGGGTCGTCGTATCAGTTAAGGATGAAACTCTGCTAACGTACAAGCCTCTGCTAGCAACCCAAATTGTGCTAGAAATGGAAACTCTGCTAGAGTACAGACATCTGCTAGCAAATTCAAATTCTGCTAGATATGGAAACTCTGCTAGAATCAAGACATCCATTATCAAAGACAATCTTTGCTGAAGATGGACACATTGCTGAAGAGAAGATATCTGCTATGAACTCAACCTTCTGCTAGGAATTCAGAGCACTGCTAAAGAACTGTACCGCTAGCAATTAACATCTATGCTAGATTTGCGGAAGCAGATCAAGACAAAGTCTTTACTAGATACTTGCGGACTATACTAGCAACTACGACATCTGCTGCTGAATTACAGTCTATGCTAAAATGGACTTTATGCTAGACTTAGCATCTCTGTTGATTAAAGTACATTCTGCTATCAACCTTCACGATGCTTGGATGTTCACACAGTCAGTACGCAATCGACTAACAGAGCATATATCCAAAGGATGATCGCAAAAATATATTGTTCTACATATATCATCAACACAGATTTACATCAGAAGATTTAATCAAAAGGAGAAAAAGGTACATAGGGATAAAAATCTATCCCCCGAAGATTTGAAGGCCCTACAGAGAGATCTATAAATCTCTGTTCCAGCAACCAACTAAGGGGCATTCCGTAAGGAAGGTGTAGACGAGGGAACTGCTGCACACTTTGGCGGACCCTCTGGAAGATAAAAGACGCCCAATCCACATCAGCCCGATCATCGATAGCCATCATTACCTTCCAAACTTCACGGGAGAAAATCATATCGTCTGGATTGACTCCAACTATCATTCCACAAACTAGCTCAAAGAGGACTTGATAGCGAGGAAGGAGTCCATATGCTGAAGGAGTAGGAGAGAAATGCAGATTAGCAGATCGTCTCCACCTCATCCAGGACGACCATTCGGGCGCAATCTCATCACTGCGATACGACAATACAGAATTCGGGCCCCTCGGAAGGCCAAATTCTGAAGCAAACGTATCCACAGTCCACTCCACCAATTGATTTCTCAAGACACCCACAACAGAGTCTCCAACAGACCGACTCTGTTCCAAGAGAGATTGAAGGTGTTCTCTCTGAAACGCATGAGGAGTCAAGGAGATGAATCTAGACAACCCACACGCTTGCAGACTGGACATTACCCACTCTGCTATGTGGTAATCTTCTTCATTCTCCATATAAAGACCAGCATCACAAAGAATTCTGTGACGAGGAACGAAGAGTGCTCGACCTTGCTCCATGAATATCTTCTTGAAATTTTCTAAAGAAGAGTAAGAGTTGCAAGAAGGCATACACAAACGTTTCATCTATCTATGCTATTTGAAGATGACATCTTGGTTACTTTACGCTGCTGAAGCTGCAGAGTCACTCAGAGGGATGATATAACTCATTAATGAAGAGGTCATTCAGACGGATTCATGATCATGCCTAAAAAGCACAGCCGAAGGTCATTGGGATGATAGCATATTATACGTGGTATCATCTGCACATTCTTATTCAAATCGGCTGCTGAAGATTTCTAATCAGAAGTATGACGATTACTTCTCATGATGGAGAAGCATTTAATGCGTTCAAACGGCGGTATCAAATGAGTTCGAGACACGTCATCCACGCTTACAGATCAAAGGTCGCGGATACTCCCACGATCTGATTCTTAACCCTAGCCGTTGATTCAAATTAAATGTAACATTAAATCCTACCCGTTCATTTTCCCCTCGTACTCCGCAACAATATACACACTGTTCAGATTTCAAAACCTCCATCTCCCTTCCGAATTCGCCCAACTCGAAAAACCCTCTCATCGCACAACACAAAAGAAACCTACCCTGCCATGGCTTTGAATCAAGATTCTTCAATCATCTCACCCCGAAACACAAATACCTCTCCAAATCTCGAATCATCACCACCCGAAAACCCAGAAACAGTCAATTTGCAACCTGCCTCATTTACATATCCCTCGATTACTTGCTCGCCTCTGCATGTTCGGCATGCACCGGAGTTCACTGGCATCGAGAAGAAGGAGGACATTGATGAGTCCATCCCTTACTATACTTTAGTAACCATGGCCAGACAGAAGAAACTATCAACGCATTCGGCAGAACGGCGAAGAGTCGCCCAGATTATGAAGGACAGGATTCTGTACATGCCTCTTGCCTGCAAACAATTTCCTAAATGGATTTTGGACTTACTTGATTCTGAGTTATTGGTAAAGTATCTCACTGCTGAACCTGATCAGTTTCATCCACATATGGTTTCTGAATTCTATGCTAGGGCTGTTATGAGTGATGATCAGAAATCCTTCAAAACTTGTGTTTATGGAAACATCATAGAAGTAAGTGCTGAGTTACTTGCTCGCACTTTTGGGCTTCGCAACTATGGAGATAAAATTTCTCAGTATAAGATCACTGAAACCGCTGAAATGGAAAGACGGTGGAACCTTTGGAAGAAACCAGGAGAGAAGAGACAATCGTTCAAGCCTAACACCTCAATTAACACCTTAACAGAGGATTACAAACTTCTTGCAGAAATTGTAATCAAGATGCTTCAATGTGATGCGGGATCATATGCGGAGCTGTCTGCTAAGAAATATGCTGTGTTGATGGCACTCAATGACAATGTTAAAGGAAATTGGGCCGAGTTCATTTTTGAACGCTGGGCAGAACATGCCAAGAAAAATGCTCACATGGAAGTGGATGGGACGTTCTCCTCAAATGTGAACTTTGGACTAAAAATCAGTAAGTTGTTGGAGATTCTGTTTACCAACAAAGGCGTAGATCGAGGAGTTGCACTTCTTTCTACCGACTACATTCCGTTAACACGACGCAAGCTAAAGCCAATCAACATCAAAAATCCTCGAAAGTTAAAAAGAAAGTCTAATGTAGATAAGGCTAAACCTACATCTCCAGAGGAACCAGATGCAGAGAGCTTAGCAGCACCTACTCTTCCTCATTCCATTCCAATACTTGAAGAAGAACTGGCAATGTTAAAGAAGAATGCAGAAACCGACCAATGCTTCAAGAATCTGGAGGAAATTGAGATGTTGGGAAATCTTCCAGCCGATCAGATCAACGCCATTATGACTGAGAAGGAAGCAGATCAGTCTCAACCCATTATTGGAGCATTAGCATTGCCAAATTACCCAACAAAAAGGGTTGCTAACAATCCTCCTGCAACCAAAGCAAAGAAGAAAACCCGAAGACGATTGGAACTTCTCACTGATACGGAAGTTAAAGAGAAAGCAGCAGAAGAAGCAGAGTCTGCTAGATTGACCGAAAGAGAGAGTACAACAGATCAGACATCTAGCCAGCTCAACCTGGACGATACTTCTGACCCAGAATACATTCCTAAGTCTCTCAAAACTACAAAAGAGCAAACTAAGGAAAGCCGGAAAGCAAAGAGGAAACACTTAGTTTCGCTAAAGGACGTTGAAAAGAGAGCATATCAGAAGTTCATCCATAACTTGACACTCGAAGGAAGAGATATGAACTTCGAACGTATCAAGTCCGCTGCTGAAGAGTTTCGATCACAAAAGAAAGCTAACAAGGAAGCTAATCCAGAAAGCAATGCTAGCAGAGACATCAATCTCAGTGGAGAAGTCGAAGATAGCATAGTTGATCACATGACAGAAGACAATATGCATCAATCAACAGATGCTGAAGAAAGACAAGCCCCTGGACTAGATGAGGAAATGACAGAAAAATCAGCAAATTCTGTCTTAAAAAGTGTTACAGCGGATTCGCATGATGATTCACTGCATCTAGCAGAACACGTGGCGAAGAAAGGAAAAGGGAAGGCTGCTTTAACAGAAGAATCAATCCCCAGTCCGCCGCCTGCTCAGCAGATCAATATTGATGAAGAAGAACTATCAGATACTGAATTCTCAAGAAGACTAGCATCAGGAGCTTTCAATGAAACCCACTACCACCGGAAGAAGACTCACAAGAAACATGGTGGAGAATCCAGTCAGATTCGTGATATTGAAGATCAAGGTGGATCTCAAATCCATACTGATACAACAATCGGGAATCCAGATAGAAATACCATGTTGACAGTTCTCGACGAACATCCGACAGAAACTCCCGAGCAATCAATTGATGATGCAACTCTACCAGTTCAACATGATCCTTCCAGCCCCGACTCAGGACCCTCTTGTATTTCTGAATCCGATTCCGATGGAGAAGCTGAAGAAATTTACAATGCAAAGTTCTTAAGAAAAGAAACAACCGGATCCGAAGCTATTCTTCGAGTACCATTACATGGACTGCCAGGACGTCGCTACGGACTTCGAAGAATTAGCCAATGGTGTGCAAAAGTTCATCCCGAAGATGCACCAAACTCTGATTTAGGACCTATGGCTGAAGAAATTGAGCAGTTCGTTGAATCTGAAACAGAGAGAGCCATAGCAGATCTATTCCACAGTGTATTGGATGAGTCAATACCTGAAGGACGTCTATTAGCGCAAGAATTCCGTCGATGGAAGAAGTTTGATTATGTCATGCATCAACTCTGCTTTGAAGAACGGATACTCTGTATCGCAGCTAAAGGATTAAATTTCTGGCGATATGAAGAACGTTGGTGTTTTGACTGGATTGATCAAGTTCCAGGGATGAAACAGTTCTCAGATCAACAAGTTATGTGTAGACTTCATGCTATCAGAGACCATCGCATTATCTCTCAGACTGCAGGACTACCCAAATCTACTTTTGTCCCAGATGGATATTCTGACGCAAGGATTGAACTGTCTAAGCGACAAGCCAAAGCGGCTGTTGCTTATGAGAAACGGCAGTTGGAATATAAATCTCAACAAGAAGACCGTCAGGAAGCTCGACGGAAGGCAAGAGTCACTGAACGTGCTGCTCCGAGACTCGAGTATCCAGATAAGATGTTAGTTGAGATTCTGGACACTGATATCCAGAGCATCATTGAGATTGATATTCAGAACATCATTGAGGAAGCTCAGAAAGATGAAGCTCAGCTTATTCATTAGATCACACAAGTTGTAGAGGCAGCTAAAAGGATATTACTTGAAGAATTAAGCTATCAAGAGTATCTTGCTGCGAATACCAGCCATGAACAACCATCTAATCCTCCGATGAGTCAAGACCTCGTCATGACTACATCCTTCAATGCCTTTCCCATAACATCTCTACCGATGCCTTTCACACTCACATCTGAGATAGTTGAGGCTTTCCACTCTTATATGCAAACAGCCGTTGATGAAAGAATAGAAGTAGCAACCAGCCATCTAAGAAGCGAAATGGATGAGATTCGGAGCAATGTATCTCATGTACTATCCGAGGTTGCTGAAAACAAGCTAGCTGTTTCTGAGAACAGGGCAGGTCTTGAAGTTGCTCGTCAAGACATAGCAGACACCAGAATTCAAGCAGAAGCAACGGTTGTGGCCTATGGTTCAAACCTTTTGGCTGCAATCAAAGAGGGGGAAGAAAGAAGAAAAGCTGACCGCGAAAGAAGAAAGAAAGAGAAACAGGAAGCAATAATAAGGGAACAAGAAAGGCTGAGGAAAGAAGAAAAAGCCAAAGAGGAACTCAAACAAAGGGAACTAGAAGCTAGACTTGAGCTACAACGAAAGGAACATGAAGCCAAGCTAGAGCTACAGAAAATTGAACATGAATCTCAAATGCAAAAGATGGAAATGGAACAAGAGAAACTGGCCAAAGAACTGGAGCGTGAGGCTGCTGAAAGAGAAGCAGGAGCAACTCTTGTTGAAAACTTCATGAAGATCACTATGGAGAAGTTCGCAAACTTTCAGAAGATTAAATCAGCAGACAATGAAAAGGAAAAGCCAGATCCTGACTCATGAACGACAAGGTCAATTTCTTTTAACTTAATTGCTCTGTATCCAATTTGTACTGAAAAATTCTAAATCATTTATAAAATTGGATCAGATTTTGACAAAATCTCTTTGTCCACTTCTGAATTTTACTGGTGTGCTGTAGTTGATTTACACTCCTAGTGTATTCAACAAATTTTGCATGTGGACTTGATGATTATGGTTATGAATGATTGTCGTTTTAAATGAATCTAGCATATTGCTATGTCGTAAACCTTTTAATCGAGAAATATTTCCCAGCAACTTTTGAGGGGGAATTTTACTACAATCATTCCTATTGCTAGAACCTAGCTGGAAAAACTCTGTGATAGATTAGCATAAGATTGTAAAACACAGACATTCTTCCACTCGGGTCAGCAAATGATAGTAAGCTTTGATCGCACCAAAAAGGGGGAAATTGTTGGGAATTATCCCTAAAATCTTCCTTAGGACTTATTTGTAAAAGGTTTTGTTGGATCAAACCTTATCTAGTTGGTCGATCATTTGCTGAAATCTAGAAAGTCTAACGCAACTTGTAAAAGTCCTGTATAAGTTAAACATCGAGTTGTAATAGACTAGTGTGCTATGAAGACTCCCTAGCAGAGATGATAAGATGATTCGGAAAGTCAAACTCACAGACTGCTAGAGAAGTTGGCAAACAAGAACGTTAGAATGCTAAGGAATTAGCATTCGCGCGTTTCAGTAATCAATGAAGAATCACATATAAAACAAGTCAAAGGATCTCAAGGAATATTCTTTTAGCAACGTTGAAGCCAAGCTGCGACTCTGACAAAAAGGACGCACAAGGGACGAGACTTTCCCCAAGTAGTCTGGGAAGTACATCTCCACCCAGAAAGGCGTTCTACCAGTTTAATCCATTCTTGGAGAAAGAAGCCGTTGTGTCTAACGGGTATGGAGATTCAAAGTTTTGAATCTCCAACTATAAAAGGAAGAATTCAAGAACTGGATAGACTACTGCTTTTACAAATCTGCAAGTGCTCTTATCACTTTACTCACGAACGCTCAAGCTAAAGATTCCCTTGACAAAGTGATCCTTAAAAGTAGTCAGTTGAGAGCCATCTTAAAGTCTATCTGAAGAATCTCAACAACCTGTGGTGTCGTTCATTGAAGTACTGACACTCCATTGAAGATATTCCTGGTTGCATTCAAGGATATCTCAATCATTGGGATTCATTTCTTTCAGAAAGGAATCCAACAATCACTCTTGAAAAACTGTGACTCTCACGGGCATTAGCCGCAGACCTATTAAGTTCCGAGGCAAACTATAAACGCCTCATTAGCAAAGGACAAGTTTTACGAAGGTGCGCCCTTGACTTGCCCGGAGCTGTGTTCGGAGAAGTTCAGATTCACGGAGGATAGCTGTCAAGTAGCCAGGCCGAAAGCTCACTGCCTACTTAACTGGAAAGGCGATTCCTTGTACTCTGTATACTTTTCTAGTGAAATTCTTAGCGCTTCGGCTAAGGAGTGGACGTAGATCTATTTGATCGAACCACTATAAATCCTGTGTTCATTTACTGCTTTACTTACTGTTTTATTAGTTTACTGTTCAAAGGATTGATTTAAAACCTAGCAACAGAGTTGCTAGTGTATATCTGTAAATTAACATAAACATCAACTTGAGCTAAGAAAACATTTTGCTGACAACGATATTAAGTGCAAGTGACGTTAATCTATTCCGCTGCATTTCGTGTTAGACTTTAAAACACGACGACTCTGATATTTCGGGACCAACAATAGGCCTTATTTGCTATTTGCATTTTGGTCCCTGGTCTGGCCCATGAAACTCAAGCCCAATAGGAGTCCAGTAATTTCCTATAAATAGGCCTCAGTTCCTCAGATCTCAACACACCACAAGATCATAAGTTGCACACAGCAAACAAGTTTTGGGAGCTGTGGTGATCGACTAAGATCTGAGAACGAGGAGAAAATTCTGCTTTTCAACCGGGCAAGGGATCTGATAGAGAATCTTCACCAGATTTTCAGATCGAGTCAGGATACAGATCAGAAGATCAAATTAGGAGGATTTTTCTTCTTCTCTCTCTCCTTGTTTTTCGAAAATAATTATTTTATTTTCATAGATTTATTTCCTCAATCTGTTAGGAAATCAAATCTTTGTGCGTGGGAAAGATCATAGGGCACCTCCGCGCACGCGTTCTTCAGAGTTCATCGATCCAGGTATTCCGCATAAACCTTCTTATGCATAATAATATAGGAGCATGCTAGGATTGTTCATAGGCATAGCAATTTATTTTTGATATTACAATTAACGATCCTTGGCAAACGGACTTCGTGATTCAGTTCACGAATCCCTTCACCTACAACATACAGAGGTATTATTGGTTATCTATTATATCTAACGGCCAGTAGGCCAGACATTTCATATCTTGTAGAAGTATATGCTATATACCAAGAAAATCGAATGAAATCGCACATGGAATATGCACGAAGGATTGTCAGATATCTGAAAGGAACAGAATCCTTAAGAATTTGGTATCCCAGAGCAGATGATCTCACACTCGTTGGATATTCAGACTCAGACTTCGTAGGATGTTGAATTGATCGAAAAAGTATGAGTGGGACATGCTAATTCCTTGGTCATAATATGATTAGTTGGTTCAGTAAAAAGCAACATTCCGTGGCAACATACACAATAGAAGTTGAATATGTGGCTGCTGCAAGTTGCTGTACACAGGTTTTGTGGATCAAACAACAACTTCAAGACTATGAAGTCAACACCGGTTGCATTTCGATTTACTGCGACAACAACAATGCAATGTGCATCACAAAGAACCCAGTACATCACTCTAGGACGAAGCACATTGATATCAGACATCACTTCATCAGAGACCATGTTGAGAAAAAGGATATCTCCGTGGATTATATCAGGACAGAAGATCAGTTAGCAGACATCTTACCTAAACCTCTAGCTGAAGGCAGATTCAAAGAGCTTTGTCTAAAGCTCGGTCTATTAGAGTTAGATGAAGTTACGGAAGAATGAGTCCCAACTCCATTCTGTTCTTGGACTTCTTAAAATTTTTGAACTCTTTTAAGGATATTTGGAGTTCTTGGATTTATTGGAATTCAGAAATTGTAAGGATTTCTCGTAGATGATGCGGGAAAAGAGTGTGTCCAAGCTCACACTCTTTAGAGAAATACTAAGAGTTTAAGCACGATTGCTGAGTCTTAGCTCTCAGCAATCTTGACGATCAGATATTGAAGAATATTGGTTCCAGCAGACTAAATTAGGAGAACGTTGAGTCCCAGCTCTCAGCATGTGAAGGCGACTGCTGAATTAATAACTGCTGAATCAATTTTAGGAAATTGATAAAATAAGGGGATAAATATCGGGATACTCAACCGACGTATCAATTAAGATCATCATCAATGACAAAGCGACGATTGAAATTTTCCTTCATTGTCGAAGATTTCGTTCAAGGCTCGAGACGTTCCAGTTCTGAAGATAGTGTCTCGAATGGCCATGTGGAAAGTTATTCTGAAACCGTCGGTTCCCTTAGCAGATGAAGTGATTGGTTGAACAACTCTCTAGGAGAGCGCGCCTATTTAAGGGGAGGTTATTTTTCTTAGGAAATTCATATCCAAAACCTCTGAAACCCAAACCCATCTCATGCCTCTCATTCCCTTCGATTGAACCCTGTTGCTCGAGAAAACCAGAAATGTCTTCTTTTACCATTTCACCAAAATTCCTTCAAAATGGGTTCGAGCAACGTGACTTGGAAGTCTCCCAATTGAGTGGAAGAATCGTAATCTTCACAGAGATCATATCTAAGAAGATTCTCTCTCAATTCTCAGTTCACCACTGATAATGGGTTTTCTGATATTAGAACCAAAAAGAGATAAGAGGTCTATTCTATCAGGCCATGACAACTATATCGTTGGAAAGATATAAGCTTGTCAGGTGGGTCTGAAGATGGATATTCTTTAGTCACATACTTTGGGAACACAGAACACCTTTGGGTGTGGGTTCCCAAATTACTAATTCCTAATCTCTTCTTCCAGGATCATAGTTCATAAATGGAGACGAAGAAGAGATGAAGGAAGAGTCTGTGGATGGAGTAAATGCAACACAAATGCATCTGCTTGACATCTGAGACTAAGTGCGAGCATGCAGGTGTTGCAGATGTTACCCATATTACAAAGTAAGAAACATCTGTAAGCACTAGGTGCTGATAAGAGATGTGGACAAGAGCGCCGATCCGAGCAGATGGTGAGATCTACTGGATTTGGATTTTCTTCCGTGTGTTGTCCACAGGAGAATCAGAAGGCTGAAAGCCGAAGAGATATCCAGGAAGGAGCGCAAGTTCAAGGAGGTAGAAAATGAACTTGAGGCTGGATATATCTCAGCCAACAAGACATTGCTGCGCAAGTGGGGTGACTTGCAGCAATAAGGTCGGGAAAAGACCAAGAAGGAGCAGATCTAGCAAAGGCGTTATTTGGAGCAGTCTATAGACAAATTGATCATTGTAAACTTGTAGCATTATACTTTGCGAAGTGTAACTCTTGTAAATCAATGATATCAATAAAATGCTCGTTTCGATGACAATACTCTATTGTCTCAAACAATATAACTGCCTAAACCAAAATACTAGATCATTACACTCCTAGTGTATTTAGAATCCTATCTACAGTTCTTATGATTTTCCTGGTAAAAGATTCAAAAATATACAGGAAAATCAGAAGATAGGAATTTCTTAAAGGTCTTCCCAACATTGAGTCGTAAGCAGAGTGCTTGATAGTTGAAATGAAGGTTTTTTCAAGCAAACCATTTTCTGCTGAATGCTGAGTCCAAGCTCTCAGCAGATTCCCGACGATTACTGAATCTGAGCTCTCAATATAGACTCTTGAACTTAAAAGATTCAAGTAAATAAAAGAGTCTAAAACTACTGCTGAATCCAAGCTTTCAACAGATATCCAGTGAATGCTGAGTCCAAGCTCTCAGCAATTTGATACTAATTGCTATATTCGGCGATAGCAAACAGAAACCGGAAAGAAGTTTACTAAATCGAAGCTCTCAGTAAGGAGACTCACTGATCTACTAAAGGTTAAACCTTATTAAGAGTCTATTATGTCTACTGATTCCATGCTCTTGGTAGAACCCTGAAGGCTACTGAGTCCAAGCACTCAGTAGATATTTGTAGAAAGCTAAGCAAAGTATCTTAGCATACTCTTATTGGCTGCTAAATCCAAGCTCTCAGCAGATGACCATTGTCTACGGAATAAAAGGAACCTTCAAGGATCAAGTCGTATGCTGAGTCCAAGCTCTCAACATATAATTAATAAGGTTCAAGGAATACTAAGATCACAGCAGGATCGCCTAATCAAATGTTGAGTCCAAGCTCTCAGCAAACTATGTGATCTAAAAGGTATTCGGAAATTAAGGGGTATATCTTATAATCGAATGCTGAGTCCAAGCTCTCAGAATAGGCCTTTGAAATTGCTGGATGCGCTACCCTCAGCAAATGCACTTCTGCATGTTGACCAGCAAACAAAGGAGAGGTAATCATTTCAAATCTCTCAAAAGGAGGGATTATCTAAATGACGGAGAAGAAGCAGAGTTCACATCAATTGAAAAGACAACTCTAGCTTAGGGCGGCGATGAATATCCAAAGGACACGTCAGCCACGCACAAGTTTCCAGCATCATGGGATGTAAGGCAAACCATCACCAACTTCCCAACCGTTGATTTATCCAGATCAAAAGAAGAGATCCAACCGCTCAAAGAGAAGCCAGTTATAAGCGATTGTATAAAGGAAGTTTGGTTTGGAAATTCTAAACCCTAGTACTCCCAATAATTTTGATTTTGAAATTTCTTCTACTCTACACTTTTTTTGAGTTTTCAGAAGAAACATCAATGGGTGAATCCTCCAACCGTGCCAATTCCCCCGCAGAATCATCCGGAAAACCTACAAAACCCGGAGAACTTGAACAATTCCAACCCACATTCACAGGAATTTTCAAGAAGGAGGACATTGATGAGTCACTCTCCTACTATCGTCTAATTGCCATTAGTCATGGTAAGGCACTTGGTGAACTCACTTACTAACAGAAGAGGGTGGCTCAAGTGAAGAAAGACGAGATACTCTATGAACCGTTCTTCAGGAAGCACTACTGCAACAGTCTAATAGGCAAAATCGACCGCAAAAATCTTTTGAAGTATCTTTCTGCGGAACCTCTAAAATTTCGGCCGCACATAGTTGCAAACTTCTTCGCTCACGCAGTGGTTGATAAGAGTGAAAAAATTTTCACTACAAGTGTTTTGGGCACTAAGATTGTTGTCAGCCCAGACGTATTAGCACAGAAGTACGGACTACGAGCCGACGGAGAGGATGTAGCCAACTACAAGGCTAATGATGAAGCTGAGATGCAGAAGCGATGGGTAAGGTGGAAAACTGACACCTTCAAAGACCCGTGGAAGGTGGCCGCATCCCTAAGATCGCCTGAAGAACCAATGAAGAGCCTAGCACAAATTGTGATAAAGATGCTCATAGGCGAGGTTATTTCACTTTTAGAACTCAGTGCGAAGAAGTTTGCTCTTATGATGGTGATAGAAGATCATGTCCGAGGGAATCGGGCACAGTTCATCTACACCAAGTGGCTAGCGCATGTATACAAGAACAAGAACCTCATGACAGATCATATGTTCACCTAGGATGTGGGATTTGGAGTCAAGATCAGTCATTTTCTTGAGGGAATCATATAAGAGGCTAAGCGTTGCCGTGGTGAAGATCTGCTGCACTCCGACTACATACCGCCAACCAAGAAACAACAACCGCCGAATAATTACAAGCAACCATTGATTCCAAAGGGAAAGAGCAATGTTAATTCTGAAGAACCAGTTTGTAACGAAGAGGACCCCTACCAAGGACGTGATATCCTGCCAACTGATGTTCCACTCACTGCAGAGGAGATTGAGGAGGAGAGAAGGAAAGTAGAACAGGATGCCATGTTTAAAGAATATGAAAGCTTAGTCGACATCACTCAGCTAGAATCCGATCAACTCCCTGCGCCAACTATTTCAAAGAAGAGGTGCACGCAGAGAAGCCCTCAGTAGAAAATGAGCAAGCCAACAGGTGATGAGGAGCAAGTCAAAAAGAAGGGAAAGCATGACCGTTTTTAAGGAACAACCGTAAAGGTCACAGTGCCAGTGGTAGACACATCTCTACAGTTCTTGATGTCATCAAGGAGAACAAGGCAGAGCCCATTGAGCCAACCTTCAAGGATGCAAAGAGAAGACTTGAATTCTATGATGAGGAGGAGTCGATGAAGAAGAGACGACAATAGAAAGAGATGAAAAGCACTCGAACAGAAGGCTTTTGATAAAGCCAAGCTGCAGATAACTCTTGAGCAAAGGGATGCTCAGTACGAACAAGTCATGGCTAGCTATGCCGAGCGCAACACCAAGATTCAAGTTGGTGAGAAATCTGGACGCATCACCAAAAGGGACGTCAAGAAGGCACAGACCGCAAAAGGTAAAACCAAGGTTAGAAATGTTGAAGAAAAGATTGTGAATCCAGATTCCATGTCCGATGCAGAATTTGAAAAATGGCAGAGGAGAGAAGCACTTAAGGACTCGAGGAAGACGCAGACTCCTGCGCAAGGGGAAAGGAGTTCTGCTACCTTGACCATTCAGCCCGCCACCACTCAAGGGGGAAGCGTAAGTGCTGAGGTCAATGTTAAAAAAGTTTTATCACAGACTGCTGCGCAAGGAGGAAGAAGCTCTGTAGTTGAAAGAGGAACTGAGAATGAACAACTGGCTATGCAAGGAGAAAGCCAGGTTGTTACAATTTTGGTAGAGTACGATTTGGTGAAGGAAGGGAATCAAATCCCGTTTGCCAAAAAGGACAAAAATGCAGTTGATGAGGAGATTGCTGACCTTGAAATGTCAACAATTAAGGATACAACGACACCTGAGGTACTCATACAAGAAGGTTTTAAGCAAGCCATCACTACAGCAGAGAAGATGGAGGCTAATGAGAGCATTACTGAATGGACACCAACAGAAGAAAAAACCACTACCTCCTCGGATGCTGGAGCCTGAGCTAAATTGCAAGCAAATCTCACTGCAAGTGTGCGGGCACAAAATGAGCAATATCTACGTGCATTGGGAATGGATCCATCTACCGTTCCAGGATGGGATTCTAAAGCAGATACTACCTCCGTGCTTGAAAGCACAATTGAGTCACTCTGGCAGAGACGCATTCCAATTCCTACCTCTCCCAAAGTGTCAGGTATATCGTTTAGTGACATCCCTAGTTCTGATGATGAGGACAATGCAGGAAACACTGGAGCTGCCAAAGGGAGTGTGCTGCTTGCAGATGGTGAATCCATGTTTCGAGGTGAAACATTGAGAGTTCCCATGGAAGGACTACCTGATTGGAAACTCAAAGCAAAGAGGATTGCTAAGTGGTGTCCTTCTGTCACCATGAGAGATGATAAGAATAATGATCTCATCTCATGGGCAAAAGATATATGTGTATTTATTGAAGCTCAAGTTGCTGCTGAGGTTGAGGATACATATCCTGCAGAATTACTGGGCGAGTCTACTGATCTTGAATGGATGAGAATAGAGTTCCAGCGGTGGAGGTTTTTTTACTATGCCACTCACGAACTACACTACGAAGACCGAGCGATTATGATGGCCAAGATGGGTCTCAATTACTGACGAAGTGAAGAGGAATGGGTAGAAGACTGGATGGATCAGACATCCAAGAGACAGTACACGGAGAAGCAGGTTGCAGCTAGACTGCAGAAAATTAAGGCACATAGAGCACTCACAGGCGATCGCTCATTTCCACCGTCCGAGTACGCTGCTGAAGATTCTCCACCATTCACTCAGCACTTCAAATCCCCAGCAACAAGAAAACAGATGGCCGCAGCCGCTGAGTTGAAAACCAAGATAGCTGAAGAAGAAGCCGTACGAAAAAGAGAAGAGGATCGAGTTCAAGGAGCGCATCCTTACTCAACTAGTAAACAAGTCATCCAGAATGGATAGCTTAAGGCCTCCTTCTCCTATCACTGCTGATGAAGAAAGAGTTAAAGAGACTAAACCTGCCACATCAGTCAATGCTGATCTACCATACACTTTGTCTCAAGCACTAGCCACCATTGCCACTGTGCCTACTGCCCAGAATCAGATTGTGCTATCGGAAGAACCCCAAGTCATGACAATTGAGCCCCTGAGCTCCAGCACTTATCAGAGGGACCTCCAACAATTCATACATATGATGGTAGGACAGAGCATTAGAGAGAAAATTGTGTCGATCATACAAATAGTAGTAAAAAATTAGGCGATCGAGGCAAATGAAGAACTGCATAATACTCTGCAGGACAATTTTGTGACCTTCTCCACAGGCCTTTTTACTGCGATCAAAGAGGGGGAAGAGAAGAGGCTAGCAGAGGAAGTAAAAAGAATAAAAGAACAAGAAGACAGGATCCAACGCCTCGAAGCAAGAAGAAAATGGGAAGAAGACTTGAGAAGGCAACAAGAAGAAGAAGAAAGAGAAGAACGAAGAAGGATCGAAGAGAAGGAGAGAATCAGAAGATAAGAGAGAGAGGCCGTACTAGACAACTTCATGAAGGTAACTCTTGAGACTCTCAAGAATGTGAAGAAAACCACCGTCAGTTCTTCAGATGCCAGAAATGCTGATGATTCAAACTCCTCGATGACCAAAAAGTAATCTCTCTAACCTTATGAGTCTTCTAGCCGAAAAACAAAATATTTTTTATTTGGGTGTATGTTTCCTGTACTTCATGGCATGATATTTTTAATGGAAACTAACCCAGGTTGAAGACAACATCTTATTGTCCAACGCTAACTTAACTGAATTAGCTGAAATTACACACTCAGTGTAATCAACAAACTGTGTGGATTGATGATGTGCGTGATATGTTCTTGTGTGATTGCTTGATATTTGTGTGTGAATGTGCTACGTGCTTATCTGATAAATGATTTGGAAGCTATTTACTTGAAGAAAAAATATATAATCGAGCAATACCCTTGATATTTTGAGGGGGAACATTTAGGAACTATACTGAGTCTAAGGGAATTGAGATGATGAGAATAGATGTGATAGGATAACCTTGTAATCTCTGTAATCAACTTTCCCATGATCAATTAGTATTAAAGCTCAGGATTGAGGCTTTGATCGCACCAAAATGGGGGAAATTGTTAAGAATCCTTAATTGTCAATGTATGTTTATTATGTTTTGGTGCATCAAAGCTCAAGCCGATCTAGTTTCTAGCAACTTAGTATCGAGTCAAAATGTAAAAGTCCTGTATAGGTCATATATACTCGAGTTGTAATAGAACTAGAAAAGAAGAATCAAGAATGCTGAAGGAATTAGCAGACTTGATGATTGCTGAAGTAGCTAGTAAAGGCTAGCAAACTCGGAGGAATACTAAACTCATTTAAGAGAATGCTGAAGAAGTAACGCCAGCATGTTGCGAAATATTAGCGAGCCTGCTAAGATTTCAGCTGTATGCCAACCACCCGCAAATGCTCAACAACAATCAAGGAAAATACAAGTCGTAAATCAAAAGGAATCGAATCATAAGGAAACCTGACGAATTAGAGAATAGAATAATAAATAGACACAACAGAGGTTTCAAGTTCAAACTAAAGGATCCGTTCTGACAAAGACAGCTACAAATAGGAGCTACGCCAATCAGAGACGAAGGAGACTTGAAGAGTCTCTATGCGCTGCAGAAAAAGGAAGATCACAGATTGTCGAGCAATACCTTTGAGTCTAACGAATAAGTTTCAAACATCCAATTGAATCTTCACCTATAAATAGGTGTCATCTAAAAATGATTCAAAGGTTCACGAAATTCTATTCATAGAGAAAACAAGAGAAGATCCAAACATTCTCTACATTACGCAAACTCATCCGAGCTAGTACGTGATTGAAGCATTTTTCACAAGCTATCATACGTGAAGCTCGAGACCTCTGAAGTATAACTTTTAAGGTTAATATTGGGATTCTTTCTATTCCTAAAAAAAATCTAGTAGTCACCTTGCTGTGCAAGCGTGATTATTACGGGCATAGCCAACACAAGGATAGGTTTTGGGAAGAACTATAAAACTCCCAACAATCGACGTCCAAGGAGAAGGGAGGTTTGTCCTCACTCTATGGAGCAACGGGGTGAATATTGAAGACTGAGGTGCTTGAAGGTGCGCGCTGACCAGACAGAGGAGCTGCTCAACGTTAGAGATCTGGCCTGACCTTGTATTCAATCGATTAGAGAATTTTCAGTCGGAGGACTAAAGAGTGGACGTAGAACATTTCTTTGAACCACTATAAATCCTTGTGTCCCTTAATGCTTTATTTCTTTATTTTGTGTGTGTGCATACTTAAAACTCAACACATCAAGTGTTGTAGTATAATCTACAATTAACCTAACGAATATTGGAGCTCAAACACAATTGATAAGCATTTGCTAAGTCGAGACCTTAGCAAGATAAGTGGAAGAAATTATTAATACTTCCACTGCATATACAAACACTCTGATCGAGGACCAATACGAGACTTGCTGCTTTCTAAGCACAAGTTTACATCTTGGTGTTCTTACTCTCCAAATTAAAACACAACCGTCATAGTCTTTCTCCAAGTTATGATTCTTATAGGCGTCTAGCCAAAAGGATCAAAGGTTCCGGGAAGAATCCTAAGGTTCCCAAGTTCTAGAGATAGAGGCTGCTTGGTGTGCCCACACTTCGAATCTAGAAAGTGGAGGAAGTAACGACCGGACGAGTGAGCATGTGGATTGGTGAACACGGGCATTCATTAGCTTGCGATAGATTGTGAGAACCCTTATATTATGAAGCTTAGTGTATTCCAGACTTAAGGTCTAAAGAGAGGATGTAGGGCTTTTGAGTTCGAACCTCTATATATCCTTTCGCACTTACTTCTTTATTTACTTTCCGTAAGGATTTAAAACTCAACACTACCTAAGTGTTGAAGTATATCTCAAACCTAAACCTAATCTCAAACTCACTAACAACGAGTTTTCAGAGACACAAACTGGTGAGTAACAACCAGTTTGTGAGTGCAAGTTTTCTTGTAAAATTTCTACTGCATATATCAAAACTCTGATCACGGGATCAACAAGTGGTATCAGAGCAGTTGGTCTTAACAGACTAGCCATTTTGAGTCTCTTAAGACCAGATCCATATTTCCTTGCACTTTTTCATGTTGTAGCGAGCAGGTTATAAGTTCATCAAGATAAAAAAACAAAGTTTATACCATACTCGACCGAGAAGTTTGCCATATGGAAGAAGAGGTCCGCCATAGAGCTCAAGAATATACATCCCAAAATGGTTGAAGTTATTGAGCCTGGACTGATCAAGATCCTTAAAGACAACAATCGTCTAGGCGAAGATAACGGTCCAAAGATGGTCGAAGCTGTATGACGAGTGGAGATAGGAAGAGAAAAGGTGTGCCCAGTTGGACTCCGTAGCTCACGAGCTGATCTTGACAACACTTCCAGAGGCGTTAGAAGAAGAAGTGATGCAGTTCAACAACGCTAAGGAAGTATGGGACTACCTTGGTAGTCTATACCAAGTGACCGAGCAGATGAAGTAGAATAAACTTCAAGTGTGTGTTGACAAGTACGAATCCTTCTACATGCTTCCCGGAGAACGCATCAAAGCCATGGAAGTGAGATTTAACATAATGGTGAGCAAGCTTAAGGCATTGGACAAAGTTTACTCAACCACAGATCTAAATACTAATATTCTATCCAAGATGTTATAGAAGGAATGGTTTTCCAAGACAACCGATTTAAAGGAAGATCTTTCAAAGATTTCCACTAAGGAGCTATTTTCTCAACAACAGGCACACAAATGGGATATCCAGATGGTCAACAAAAACGAAGCTATTTGTGTTTCCAGCTCACCAAGCAAGCATGTCGAGGATGCTGCTTATTTTGTCATGAAGGACATAAAATAGAGGCCGAAGAATTCATTCCATACTGATAGACTAGCAGGTCAGTCAAGTTCGACGAATGAGGCTCCTACAACCTCAACATCCTACAAGAAATAAGGAGAGATCTCTGTGAAAGAGCTTGAAGAACGAATGAGGAGACTTGCCAAGCTCCTGGAGAAAGCAAAGGGCAAAACAGAGACTCCTTAGCTCGAGGACAAAAGACTCATAAAAAAGACCCAAAGGTCCTACTTCGAGTGACTCCTGACTACCTCAAGTTCGAATGCCCATGAGTGGATATAGAGGAGAGAGAAAGATTCAAGAAGATATTCAAGCATAGAGCATCAAAGGCTGTTTCTAAGGCGATGCTATCAAGGACAGAGGTTCCCGACATTCCCGACAACGATGATAGTTATTGTACCCCAGATGATGAGTCGGAGGAAGAGACACTACTCGTGTTTATGACAACAATTGGAGAGAAGGATGAAGATGCTGCAGAATTCGAAGTAGGACTTGTTTCCAGTGGTGATGAGGTAATAAACTCATTACCCATTTCTATTAATTCCGCACACATAATAGAGGACTCTAAATCATATTGCTATGATTCATAAGATGTTTCCTCGACATTCTTTCCAAAGAATCTTAAAAATCTTACGAGCTTAAAAATGTTTTACCTGGTGAAAACTCTTCGCTGAAAACCCAAGTCTCAATTTTGACCAATGAGATTGCTAAATATAGGTCTACCAACGAGGAATTGACAAAGCTAAGGAAAGAACACTCCACTCTTTTAAACGATTTTCAACATCTTAGAAAGGAGTGTGAATCTTTGAAAGGGAAAAACCTTGAGCAAGAATGTTGTATATGTTTGTTTTGTAAAAGCTCTAGAGACTTAGAAGAAGTGTGTTTAATTCAAAGAAACCCATCAGATAAAGAAAGTCAAGGTTTCATTGAAAAATGGTTTAAACAATCATGTATCTTCTTCAGGAACTAACACTGGATAGAAGAAAATACATTTTGTAGAAGAAAACTCCAGTGATCGGTGTAGGTTGAAAGACAAGGGATTAACCAACAATATTCCAGATTATATTGGAAAGGCTAAGTGTTGGTCCACCAACAAACCCAGACTGGCCAACCAGCAAGTGGCAAGAAAGCCGGTTAAAACAATATATTCCCAATCTGGGGATGAGTCACAAATTGGGATAAAACTGGTTCAATCAAATAAACTGGTGAAGCAATGTGTTCCTATTGTGAGGAAACCAGTTTCATCAACTAGTTTGCCTAAGCAACTAGTTTAAGTTGCAAAGAAGGCAAACAACCACCCTGGTTATGCTTATACACTGTATGAGAGGAGGAACATACCAAGTAGGGGGGGCACCGACTTTAGGCCTGAGCCCAATAAAATTTCATTTTCAAGGGCTAGGAAGGCTAACTATGTTGGTCAAACATTTTATTTTGAAAAATTACATGGGAAGTTTACACATCCAGAACTAGTGTTACGAGGTTCTATTAGGAAACCCATTTCCAAAAGGACTACACACACTTCCACGCCTTCGCAAACTAAATTCATGCACTATTTTAAGAAGAAATGGAAAGGTATCAGGAAAGGTTACTAAGAAGCTATCTGCTGTAAGAGTAACACAAGTTTGGATTCCCAAAGGGTGGATTCAGCACACTAACCCTACATGAACCGCAGATTCTTGGGGACCTAAAGTATAATTTGTGTTTTGTAGGAACAGGTACATGTAGATCAGCTTCAGAATTAAAAGAATGTGTGGATCCTAAACATTGGGCAAGCCAGCTTAGTGTGAGTGGTTATGTCATTTCCTTTGCCGAATCAAAATGTTAAATTAGAGATAAAGCTTAAGAAGAAGTAAAGCTCAGAGGCATAAGGAAAGGAGGTCTATATATGGTAGACTACCAGGGTGGTCAAGCAAATTCGTGCTTTGTGGTCACTAGTTCAGGAGAGTCAAAATGGTTGTGGCACAAAAGTTTAAGTCAACTCAACTTCAAGATGATCAATCACTTAGCCAAGAACGAGCTCTACCCAAGGGCATCTTCAAGAAAGAAGAGGCATCTTCAAATTAGAGATAAAGCTTAAGAGGAAGTAAATCTCAGAGGCATAAGGAACTGAGGTCTATATGTGTTAGACTGTCAGAGTGGTCAAGTGAATTCGTGCTTTGTGGTCACTAGTTCAGGAGAGTCAAAATGGTTGTGGCACAAAAGTGTAAGTCAACTGAACTTCAAGATGATCAATCACTTATCCAAGCAAGAGCCAGTACAAGGTCTACCCAAGGGCATATTCAAGAAAGAAGATATCTGCAGAGCATGCCAACTGGGAAAGAAGGCTAAAGAATCCTTCAAGAAGAAGCCAATCAGTGCTAGCACAAAGCGAGATTTGGAACTTCTGCACATGAAGTTGTTTGGTTTAGTGACTCTACCCACAATCGGAGGGAAAAGGTACACTCTTGTAGTTGTGGGCGACTACTTAAGATATACGTGGCTGAAGTTTCTTAAGACAAAGGACGAAGCGAAGATGACTCTTCTATAATTATTTATGCTTTTCCAAAATGAAAGAGGAGTCACGGTTAAAAGAATCAGTTTAGATAACGACACCGAATTCTGTAATAGCCCACTTACGGATTTCTGTGCTGAAATTGGAATTGGGCATGAGAAATCTGCTCCAAGGACTCCACAACAGAATGACCTCGTAGAAAGATGAAATAGATCTCTTAAAGAAGTCGTGGGAACTTTGCTGGCAGAGAACAATTTGAGCAAATGATATTGGGGAGAAGTTATAATCAAAGTGTGCTACACTCGGAATAGAAGCGAACTCAATAGTAGGTTGCACAAAACCCTATGAGGTCTATCATGGTCGTAAGACTTCTTTAGCTCATCTTCGTGTTTTCATATGTCCATGTTATATCCATAATAAGGGGAAGTCAAAATTAAATACCTTTTCTCCCAAAGTAGATGAAGGTGTGTTTATGGGATATGGACATCCTTCTCATAAGGGATACATGGTAATTAACAAGACAACAAGACTTGTGGAAATAACATGCAATGTTACTTTTTTATAAAGCTACTTTAGTGCACAGGACTATGAAAGAACTGGCTGAAGATTGTCATGAGATCAATGATGTCAATGGACAATTGGACTTAGAGAATTCAAATCATGACCCAATTAATCCGACTAGATCTATGAATGACTCATCTTCTCAACCAGCTGCCTCAGTTGGTGATCAAACAACCGAGAGGGCTAGTGATGCAAATGAACTTGTTGAGGCCTTGGATTCTATTTCCCAAAATAAGAGCACCAACCTAGAGTATCTGGACTCGAAGAAGAAGATCCATAAGAAAAAACATCAGAGATGGAATTGGTAGATCAAGAAGACCTTACTAGCAAGTTAGAAACTGGTGATTATGAAACTTGCAATATGGAAACTGGTGATTACTGGCAAGTTCATTTGCTAGTGATGCAAATGAACTTGCTGAGGCCTTGGATTCTATTTCCCTAAATAAGAGCACCAACATGGAGTATTTGGACTTGAAGAAGAAGATCCATAAGAAAAAACTTCAAGGACAGAATTGGTAGATCAAGAAGACCTTACTAGCAAATTAAAAACTGGTGATTATGAAGCTTGCATTATAGAAACTGGTGATTACTGGCAAGTTCATTTGCTAGTGATGCAAATGAACTTGCTGAGGCCTTGGATTCTATTTCCCTAAATAAGAGCACCAACCTGGAGTATTTGTACTTGAAGAAGAAGATCTATAAGAAAAAACTTCAGAGATTGAATTAGTAGATCAAGAAGACCTTATTGGAAAGTTAGAAACAGGTGATTATGAAACTTGCAACATAGAAACCGATGACGTATTTATCCCAGTATCTAAAAGCTCACAAGATGGTGAAGGACTACCTATGGAGGATCTAGCACCAGATGGAATCGAGCAAGCAGATGACCAACCAATTCATGGAAGTGAGATTGTATCAGAGGACTTCCATCTCTCTGAAGTCCCAGTTATTGTAATGCACACTACAGAACCGTTCGTACAACCAATTGAAATCAACGAGCTTTACAGACCCAAATGGCTGAGGCATCATCTAGAAGAAGTTGTGCTTGATGATGTTGTCAATCCTGTTCGAACGAGGCATGGAAGTACGTTGCTTATATGCCTTATTTCCCAATCAGAGTCGACGAAGATTGGAGAAGCTTTACAATCACCGGACTATATCAACGTGATGCAAGAGGAGCTTTCAAAGTTTACCCTGTAGATAGAGTTTGTCAGAAGCTCCGATTAATTAATGAATGTCCGGTAACCTTAAATATGGGGATTCTCAATTAATGCATCCCGTTCTCATAACGTGGTAATAAAGGGGTAGGTCAGTATTAATTCTGTGGTGAAAAAGAATTAATATTAATTAATTAATTGTGTCATGGGTTGTGGACATGAGAATTAATTAATTTATAGGCCCACTTTATTATTTGCATTAGGTCCCAGGTCTGGCCCAATTATATATGTTGAAGGAGCCCAATAGCCCACTAGGGTTAAAACCCTATGCCTATAAATAGACATCTCTCTCTCAGAAACCCCAGCCACTTGTGTGATAATTCAATTCAGTTGAAACCCTACGACAGAGAGAGGGGGCGACGGCTATCAGTGCAGAGGGAGGAGAATTTCGATTCTGACCTTGCACAACTACAGATCTGTGGAATCCTCACCAGTAGCAGATCTGAACAGCATTGGGATACAGCCCTGAAGATCTAATCTGGAGAACAGATTTCTTTTCTTCTCTTGCCTTTAATTAAATCTTGAAATTGGAATCCATCTAATTTCTGTTTCCGCAGATTTAATTAATATCGCGTGGTTGATTAAAGTATTGGAATTCAAACGTGAAAGATTGGTACAGAGACTACGGAATTAAGGTAATCTCTATTATCCACGCATTAAATTCATAGAAGCATGCTAGGGTTTTGTGAATTGGTATTGTGAACAATAAATCATAAATCGATCCGGCTTATTTGGATTTTGTGATTCGGTTCAGGGATAAATCCCTACAATTACATGTACAATGAAACCGAAAAAGACAACAAAAAGATTACAGAAAACTTGCTAGCATATCAATTCAGCACAAGAGTCGGGAGCAGGATTCTAGTCAAGGTCATCAAATTTATTCATAGCCATCTGCATGAACTTGTCATATAGCTCTTTGTTTGTCTCGTGTTCAGCAGTCTCCCTCTCCAATTTTTTGGCAAGCTTCTCGTTCTCCATCTCAAGTTTCCTCAACTTGAGCTCCATCTCCTTCTTTTTTAGCTCCTCCACAGCAAGTCTCCTTTCTTCTTCAGCAGCAGCAATTTCCTCCTCTTCTTTCCTTCTTTTCTCTGCTTCAGCGATTCTCCTTTATTCCCCCTCTTTGATTGCAGCCAAAAAGGTGGTTCAGAAGGATTGAACACTCTGCACAAGCTTCTGCTGGGAATCTGCTACTTCCACTTTCATCACTTCCATGCTCTGCTTCACGCCAGATACATCACCTTTCACTTCAGCTACCTCTGCTCTGACTTCAGATACTTCGCTCCTTACTTCCTCAACTTCTTTCCTTATATCAGCAGCCTCCATAACCAGTTTTTCAGCAATGGCAATGGGAAGTGTAGTGGATAGGGCATGTTGGAGGGCAAAGTGAACAGCGTGATCAAGGTAGGAATGAAAGTCATGAGAGCTTACAGAAGAACATCAAATGAAGAATATGCTAGCACCATTTCTCCGCCTGTAAGAGACTCGGCTTCTTCCATGTGAACATCAACTTCGCCTTGAGCCACCAAGTACTCGGCTTCCTCTGCTATGCGCTCTGCTTCCTCTGCTCTCCTGGCCTTCGCTTCTGCCTCAGCAAGTTCAGCAGCTCTTGCTTCATCGGCATGGGCCTCCAAGTACTGAGCTACATCTGCTAGTTGCTCGGCCTCCTCTAAGTTCCAAATCTCCTCCATCGCCTTAGCAAGCTCAGCAGTTTTAGCTTCCTCTAGCTCAGCAGCGCGCGCAGCTCTAGCCACTTCCAGGATGTTATCTTCCAAGAAAAGTGCAAGCATGTTCTCCGCTCTGGTCAGCTTACGGCTCTGGTTCTTTTCTCACTCTCTAGCAGCAGCCATTTTAGCCATCAGCTTCTCCTTCTTATGACTTTCATACTCAGCCTGACGCATGCGATACTCAGCAACAGCTTTGGTCTGGCGCTGAGACGATTCAATTCTAACATTAGAATGACCATCTGGAGCAAAGCTTGACTTCGGCAAGGATTGTGAAGTGGAAAACATCCTGTGGACTCGGATTGCTTGAAGTCTTGTAAGCACTTGTTTGTCAGAGAATTGCTTAGTCCCGGGCACTTGATCTATCCAATCGTTTGCCCATTTTTCTTCCTTTCTCCAAAAATTAAGCCCCTTCGTCGTTATCACCAGCATTCTTTCCTCAAAACAGAGCTGGTGCATGACGTAATCAAAAAATTTCCACCGCCTAAACTCAGTGCTCAACAACTTTCCTTCCTTGGTGATTTCATCCAACTCAACGTAGAAGATATTTGCAATATTGCGCTCTATCTCAGCCAAAATAAATTCTTCTATCTCAGATATCATAGTAAAAAGATCAGTGTTTACCTCTTCCTTGAGAAATACACGAGCACACCATTGTGCTATAAGTCTTATCTTGAATCTGCATCCTGGTAGTCCTTTGAAAGGAACTCTGAGCTCTTCATTGGTGTCGGTCAGAATCTTCCTTAGGAATCTGGCGTCATACACATCTTCAGATTTGCCATCGGAATCAGAATCCGAATAGCATGAGGCTAAAAAGCCTTGTTTATTCTCTTCATCCTCCTGCATCACCTCAGCAGATCCGTGCTAGGCCTTTCTTCAGCAATCGGACCCTCTGCTCCACCACTGCTGGGCGTTTCCTTAGCATTCTACGAAATTTTAGCACCTCCTTTAGCAATGCTAGCACCTTGCTCAGCATTTTGTCCTGATCCAGATGTTCAAACATCCACATTTTGAGCAGGTTGAGTAGCAGACTCTCGAATACTAACTCCTTCTTACCCTTCAAGATGCGCAGGAGCATCAAAGACTCCTGCCTCCAACAGTGTATGTAAGTCCTTGTCGGACAGCGCATCATGCTCTGGCAAAGGAGTGGTGGTGGGAAGTTGAACGGCTTTTTTCCCTTTGCGCTTAGCAGCCTCCTGAGCTTCGTGCTCTGCTGCTAGCCTGGTAGCCTCCTCAGCTGCACGTTCTAGCAACATAGCAGCTTCCTTTGCTGCTAGCTCATCAGCAGCCTTCTTCACTAGCGGCCTTCACTTGTTCAAAATTTCAGTCCCTCGCTTCAAACGTTATCCTTTCCATTTCTTTCTTCTACCTCTTCCTCTCCTGCACCTGCTGGTTCAACTTCCTCTTCCTGTTTCTCTCCCTTATAACTTTCAATATTTCAGATAGAGGCTTAGCAGAAAGTGGACTTACGTTCACTTGTTCCTCAGCAGCAGGAGTAGCAAATGAGGGCTTATCAGATGTTACTTTCTCAGAAGCTTCTTTCTGAGCGGGCTTCTATCTCGCCATTTTTGACAAGCCTCCTTCGTGTCTGCTTCTTCTTTTCAGGAGAAGCAGCGTCGTTCCTCTTCCTTTTGGGAATTTCAGCAGCAAGCTGACCCAAAATCTGAGCAGGTTGCTCTTCATGCTTCTTAGCAAGAATTTCCTCTATCTGCTCTGCAGGCAGATCTCTGAGATTCTCGATGTCAGTGAGATCTTGAAAGCACTTCTCGGTCTCCGAGGCCTTCTTGGCAGCAGCAATCTCTTCAGCAGTCATAGGAATTGCTTGCTCCAATTGTTGAACGACTAGAGTAGCATGATCCTCATCATCCTCAGAAGTAGGATTGGTGGGATCGACATTGGACTTGCCCTTTAGCATTCGTGGGCAGGACATATTTGTAGGGATCGGCGTTTTCTTCGTTAGTGGGATGAAGTCAGTAGGGAGCAACAACTCACCCCTGTCAAGCTCATCCTTCTGAAAGATAGTCTCAATAAACTTGCTTATCTTTAACCCAAAATTCACATTGGGTGTGAAGATCCCATCCTTCTTGAACTTCAAGATCTTCTTCGCGTGGTCCGACCAGCGCTTAAAAAAGAACTGTGCCCAGTTCCCTTGAACTCCGTCGACTAACGCCATCAACACAACGTATTTCTTTGCCGAGAGTTCTGAGTACGACCCGGCGTCGCACTGGAACATTTTAATGACCAAATCAGCGAGTAGTCTAAAATCCTCCTTGAACTGATTTGTCGGCGTTACAACCTTCCATGGATGCTTCGCGTCCTCTTTCACGTCGGGCTTCTTCCATTATTCCCATCTGGCCTTCATTTCATCTGTATTTACAAATTTGTAGGTGGCAATGCGTTCGCCTGAGTTGCGAAGTCCGAACGTCTTGGAAAGAACCTCAGCAGTCACAGTAATCAGTGTTCCAAAAACAGAGGTCGTGAACGACTTGTGATCATCTGCTATCACTGCTCTTGCATAAAATTCAGAAACCATATGAGGGTGAAACCTCAACGATTCAGCGGACAAATATAGAACTACCTGCTCCTTAGCCAAGGTATTCATTACCCAATCTGGAAAATGTACAGGAGCAAGAGGGGTGTAAAGGATCCGGTCCTTCATAATCTGAGCCACTCTCTTCTGAGCATTGGACAGCCCAGGCTGCTCCTTCTTCCTGGCAAGAGTAACCAGGCGAGCGTACGAAATTAAATCATTGATGTCTTCCTTCTTAACAATCATTGTAAAACCAGGTGCATGCCTTTCGTGCAGAGGCGTGCCATAGATAGGACGTAGGTTTAACTTAGGAGGAATTTCAGGGGGAGTAGGCTTTTGGGTAGAAGCAAAAGATTCAGAATTTGTAGACATTCTTGAGAAATTGAGAGATTCAAAGGAATTTCGAAAGTCTGGAAATTTTTGAAAGCTTGAAATCTAGGGATTCAAAGACTCAAGGTTCAGAAGGTTTGCAAATTCGACAAAGTGTGATTTAAATACCTTCTGAGTGTTGGATCTGACGGCTGGGGGTAGACCGCTTTAGATTCAATCGACGGTTCAGGAGATCAGAGACTCTTTGTATGGTGCCCCACGCCCCAAAACGCTCGAGTGCTTTTGACGTGTCGGCTCCTGGTTCGTCGCAGCCAGTTGCACGCATTAAATGCATCGTGTCACATACATTTAGTGGATTTGAATTCAAAAAGTTCGCGCTTTGACTTTCTGAGCAGAAGTCGGAGATTGCTGAGAGCTTGGACTCATCAATCTTCTAGCATCGGAATCCTTAGCAAGCGAATAAACTGCTGAGGGCTTGGACTCAGCATTCAAATCCTAGCATCCACGTATTCTAGCATCCAAATATTATAGCATTCAATTGTTGCTATTTGCTGAATATTATAACACAACATTCTGACGAAATGCTGAGAGCTTGGACTCAGCATTCACTCTCTAGCAAACGTCTGACCCACTTGTTATAATATTGCACTCCTTAGGAACTGGTGAGAGCTTGGACTCAACATTCCTCTGCACCGAACCACTTGTTGCAAGAAAACCGCTTGTTGGATATTACATAGTGTAATAGCACACTGCTTAGGGTCTGTTGAGAGCTTGGCCTCAGCATCCAACCTTAGCAACCATATCTCAGCAACAAAAATTCATCACTACAAAAAACGTAAGCTGGGATATGTTTATCTCCTTCTCTCCCAGAAATCCTAGAAATCAGAAGACCAGAAAGAATGAGAGTTTGAACTCATTCATTCACAGCTTCTTCTAACTCCACGAGGCCTCACTTCAGACATAATTCTTTAAATCTGGCCTCAGCAAGCGGCTTAGTGAAGATATAAGCAAGCCGATCTTCGGTGCATATGTATTGAACATCGATATCATGCTTCTCTTGATGATCCCTTATGAAATGATGTCGGATGTCAATATGCTTCGTCCTGGAATGATGAACAGGATTCTTAGTAATGCACTTAGCACTGTTGTTGTCGCAGTAGATTGGCATGCATTCTGGAGCAATATCATAATCTTGAAGTTGTTGCCGAATTCACAACACTTGCGCACAACAACTTGCGACTGCTACATATTCTGCTTCGGTTGTAGACATCGCCACAGAGTGCTGCTTCTTGCTAAACCAACTTATTAGCTTGTGTCCAAGGAATTGGCAGGTGCCACTCGTGCTCTTCCGATCAATCTTGCACCCTCCA
Source organism: Plectranthus barbatus (assembly GCA_026898455.1). NCBI lineage: Eukaryota > Viridiplantae > Streptophyta > Magnoliopsida > Lamiales > Lamiaceae > Plectranthus > Plectranthus barbatus. The sequence continues at coordinate 37,722 of JAPKLW010000653.1, forward strand.
AAGTCTGAGTCTGAATAACCCATGAGTGCTAGCCCATCAAACCTTGGATACCAAATCCCTAGACCTTCGGTGCGCTTGAGGTATCGGATAATCCGCTTAGCAGTATCCAAATGCGACTTTTTTGGATTTGCTTGATATCGCGCGCAGACTCCTACAGCATAGGAAATGTGTGGTCTGCTAGCTGTGAGATAAAGCAAGGATCCGATAATACCTCTGTAAAGAATAGGATTCACAGATTCTGCTCCTTCATCAAGAGAAATTTGGCAGCTCGTGCTTATGGGAATCCTTAGGATCTTCGTCTTCTCTAGGGAATACTTAGCAATGAGATCTCTTGTATACTTCCTCTGATGTATAAAGATCCCTTCACTCGATTGCTGAACTTGAAGTCCGAGAAAGTATGACATCTTCCCCATCCTGCTCATTTGGAAGTTACTTTGCATTAGCTCTGAGAACTTCTCACATAGCACTGGATTCTTAGAGCCAAAGAAAATGTCATCGACATATATCTGCATAAGTAATATGCTTCCTTCATCCTTGATTCGAAAGAGAGTATGATCGATCTTCCCTTTCTTGAAACCATTGTCCAGCAGGAACTTAGACAATGTTCTATACCATGCCCTTGGTGCCTGCTTCAAACCATACAAGGCTTTCCTGCTCCTATAAACTTGGTTTCATTGTTCGAAGCTGGTGGTTGCTCAACATACACCTCTTCTTTGAGCTCACCATTAAGAAAGGCACTTTTCACGTCCATCTGCAGGACTGAAAACTCATTGTGGGCAGCATATGCGAGAAACAATCTTATTGCTTCCAGTCGGGCTACCAGAGAAAATGTCTTATCATAATCAATTCCCTCGCATTGCATGTATCCTTTGGTTACTAGACGCACTTTATTTCGGATGACCGTTTCTGATTCATCCTTCTTGTTCTTGAAGACCCATTTTGTTCCAATAACACTTTGATGCTCGGGTCTGTCTACTAGATCCCAGACATGATTGCGCGTGAACTCTGCTAGCTCCTCCTGCATAGCATTCACCCAATCTGGAGATTGTAGAGCATCTTCAACCTTCGTAGGCTCTTCATGCAATATGTAGCACGCTAGCATCGCATTTCCTTGTCACGTCCTGATTGGATCGTTGACATCATCAATGACAGCATCTAAGGGATGATCTCGTAGCCATCTCGGTCTTGGATTGATGGTTGCTGGGGTTGCATTGCTAGCATCGCTTGCTGAATTGTTCTCTGCTAGAGCATTCTCCTCAGCAATCGCTTGAGGTTCAGCATTTGGCACCTCAGCATTCGGCATCTCAGCAATAGGAATCTCAGCATTCTGAACTTCAGCAGCTGGAATCTCAGCATCTGGAATTTCAACAGCTGGAATCTCAGCATCTTCCTTAGCGATCTCCTCAGCAACGCCCAATCTTCCTTCAGCAACTCGTCCTTGATCTGGGTTATCTTCATCTTCTTCTTCCAACGATCCCAGAATCTACAAATTATCATTAAGATAAATTTGGTTGGTGGCCTCAGCATGATCATTAGCATCATCGGCTGGTTCAGCAGTCTGGTAACCTGCTGAATGCGCCTGAGTTGGATTACAATCATTCATAGACCTAGTCGGATCAATCTGCATATTTTGGAAAGAATTCAAGATAGATTGACCATGGAAATCATTGATCTCATGATTTTCATCATTTTTCCCTCTTAAAATCCTGCGCACTAGAGTAGACTCATCACAAATAACATTGCATGTTATTTCCACAACTAGAGTCGTCTTGTTTAACACTCTATACCCTTTGTGAGAAGGATGCCCATATCCAAGGAACACACCTTCATCAGACTTAGGCGAAAAAGTGTTAAGCTTCGACTTCCCATTGTTATGAATATAACATGTCAAACAAAAAGCACGAAGATGAGTCAGAGAAGTCTTACGACCGTTGTACACTTCATGAGGAGTCTTATTGAATCTACCATTGATTGCACTCTTATTCTGTGTGTAGCAGGCAGTCATGACTGCTTCGCCCCTATACTTTCCACTCAGACCAGAGTCGGCCAGCATCGACCGCACTGCTTCCTTAAGGGTCATGTTCCTTCTCTCTGCTAGACCAATCTGTTGGGGAGTCCTAGCAGTGGATTTCGCATGCCCGATTCCAGCTTCGGCGACATTGAATCTTGCTTCCATTGATTTGACATTTTCACCAGGAAGCATTTGGAAAGATTCATACTTATCCACACAGTTTTGAAGCTTATTTCGCTTCATCTAAGCTATTTCTTGACTAAGAGAGCAAAGAAATTCCCACATCTTTTTGGCGTTGTGGTGCTCTAAGGCTTCAACAACCAGTGGCATTGGTAAAGATTGTAAGATGAGCTCCATGGCCACTGCATCCAGCTAAAAGTGAACTCTGTTGTCGTTTGTCCATTCTGCATAAGGCTTCTCCACTATCTCCTGACCTTCTGCTCCTCCGAGCTGAGTATTCACCATAGTGATCTTTATTGGTCCGGTAGATAGAACCTCTGCCATTTCTGGATGGACATTCTTCAACAAAACCAAATAGCGTTTCTCCCATTTCTCAAAATCTTCTGATGAGTACTTTGGAAGCTTTGTAATCTGAGCCATCTTTGTGTACCTAAGCTTAAACACACAAAACAGAGAAAAAACAGAACCAAGTGCATAAAAACAGAGATCTGGTCCTAAGTGACTCAACACCACTGTAGTCTGTAAGAAACTTGGCGTGTGATACCACTTGTTGGTCCCGAAATCAGAGTGCAATATGTGCAGCGGAAGGTTTTGTGTATGCAGCGGAAGTCAAAATAAGCACAAATATTGGTTCGTTCAAACAGAGTAAAGTCAGTTTTGTGTGTTAGTCAGTTTAAGCTTAAGTCTCTGTTCCGTCTTAAGTCAGTTTCACAGTTTATATGCTTCAATACTTGGACAAGTATTGAATGGCTTCAGTAGTCAGTTTGTGATACAGAAAAATAGAGCAAGTATAAAAAAAGCCGTAAAGCAGCACACGGAGATTTATAGTGGTTCGGACTTCAATATCCTACATCCACTCTTCAGACCCAAGGTCTGGATAATTCACTAAGTAAATACAAGCCTCCTTACGATCTATACACAGTCTGTGGCTCCTCCGTCCTTGGGTCAGTTGTAGCACTCGCCTAGGATCTCCTTGTAGACTCAGTCTTTAGGTTGAAGTGGGGACGCACCCCATAGCCTCCTTCCCGGTGGGTGAATGTTAAATAATTCTTCCCAGAATGGTTGGATGTTTAGAGGTTCTTCCCAGAATACAAGTGGTTGGCATACGCCCGTGAGAATTAGAGTCCCAGACTAGGAAATTGACAGCTGTGAAGATATCTCAGAAAGATATAATCACCAAGAAGAGTCTCTGCTTAAAGCTTCAGCCTCGTGCTAGGAGAAGATAGCACGGTGGGGAACTTGAGTGGGAGACTAAAGTCTCGTGTTAGATAACACGGAAACTCAGAGATTTTTGCAGAGAGATGGCCTCAACTATTGCCCTCGTCCTCTTAAGACTATCAGATTTTGAATTCTGTTCAGGTTACCTATTAAGGTTGGAAGGACTGGCATTTATATAGAGGAGGACCTATGAAAATTTGAATTTCTATCTGTTAGACACATAAATCCAGACGTTAGACTCATGGATTATATTGTCCAATCGTAGCCCATGCCTTAGGTCTCCTTTCTGCTTTGCTGAGTAAGTATACGTTACACTAACTTTATGTCAGACTTCTTTTCAGCCCGAGGGATCTCATTTTTTGGATGACCTCATACTGGCTTTGGCATATATGAATTCCTGAGTCTGACTGAGCTTCGATATCTTTTGAAATGCTCATTCTTTAAAGATAGAGGCTCTAATACTGACTATTAAAAGTCAGTACAGCTTTGCCCTCATACTGACTTCCCAGGGTCAGTATGGTAAACCCTCATACTGACTAATAATAGTCAGTATGGAAAATGTCCTCATACTGATTTCTCGTTATCAGTATGGAAATCCCTTGAACTGACTTCCCCTTAGTCAATTTGGGAAAGCCCTCATACTGACTTCTCCTTGTCAGTATGTTAGGACCTTAAACTGAGTGCTCCAACACAGTTTTAGGTCAAGGCTAGGCGTGATGATAGTCAGTTCTCGAACATTCTCCTTGCTTGGTCTTTAGTCTAAGTTCTATTACAACTCAATTCGATCCTATACAAGGATTACAAGATTAGAACTCTAGAAACTGGAAAACTGACTAAGATGGCTTACAATCTTTGATCCACCAAAACATCAAAAAATAAGGAAGGAATTCTCTAAAAAAGATTTCTAACATAGTTTCATCTACAGTGCAAAGTTTCTATTTTTCAATTATCTTTAATAATAGAATTGTAATAAATTTAATTGAGGAGTGAAGTCAGAGTACTAGCTCCATTCATATTTATTTCCAGAAACTCGAGATTTAGACACTTCCACAGTGCAAGTTCAGTTCTTTTGAGACAAACAACCAACAATTTAATTATTATAATGAACAATGATGTGTGCTTCAAATAAATGAATCATTTTTGTAAAACTATAAATGAATTAAACTATCCCAAGAGTTACACAGGTTTCAACACAAACCTTGTTTGAGTTCTTTTAGTGAATTTTGTTTACTAAAGGAATCAAAGTTGAGTTTTATAATACTTTTGTTTAGATTTTTGTTAGAGAAATCCTTTCATACTTTTTGTTGTTTTGATGGGTCAAAGATTGTAAGCATCTTAGTCGGTTTTTCTAGTTTCTCAAGTTCTAAGCTGTAATCCTTGTATAGGATCGATCGAGTTGTAATAGAACTTAGGCTGAAGACCGAGCAAAGGAGAATTCTCGAGAACTGACTACCAGCACACCTTGCCTTGACCAAAATTGAGTAGGAACACTGAGTTTTAGGTCCATCCATACTGACAAGGAGAAGTCAGCATGAGGGCATTCCCGAACTGACTAGGAGAAGTCACTAAGAGGGTTTTCCATATTGATAAGGAGAAATTAGTATAGGGGCATTTTCCAGTATGAGGGTCTACCATACTGACCTTGGGAAGTCAATATGAGGGCTAAGCTGTACTGACCCTGAAAAGTCAGTATGAGAGCCTCTACCTTTAAAGCTTGAGCTATTCGAAAGTTATCGAAGCTCAGTCAGACTCAGGCATTCATATATGCCCAAGTCAGTACGAGGTTATCCAAACTAGGATCCCTCGGGCTGAAAAGAAGTCTTACATAAAGTTAGTGTATGATACACTGACGCAGAATAGCAAAGCAAAAAGGAGACCTAAGGTATGGGCAACGATTGGACAATATAATCTATGAGTCTAACATTTAGATTTATGAGTTTAACGGATAGAAATTCAAAATGCCAAAGGTTCTCCTCTATATAAAGGCCTGCCCCCAACCTTAAACGATTATAGAACTCAAAATCAAAAAGTTTTAAGAAGACAAAGGGCATTCTAACAGGCCAGCTCTCTGCAAAACTCTCTGAGTTTCTGTGTTTTCTAACACGAGACATGAGTCTCCGACTCAAGTTACCCACTGTGCTAACTTCTCCTAGCACGAGGTTGAAGCTCTTAAGATGAAGCTCTTCTTTGGTGAATATATCTTTCTGAGATATATTCATAACAGTCAGTTTTCTAGTCTGGGATTCTGATTCTCACGGGCGTATGCCAACCACCTGAGTTTTGGGAAGAACAGTAAACATCCAACCACTGGGAAGAAGGCTACGGGGTGTCGTCCTCACTTCAACCTGAAGATTGAGTCTGCAAGGAGTTCCTAGACGAGTGCCACAGCTGACCAAATGACGGAGACGCCGACAGGTTGTGTATATATCGTATGGAGGCTTGTATTTACTTAATGAATTATCCGGACCTTGGGTCTAAAGAGTGATGTAGGATATCGAGATCCGAACCACTATAAGTCTTGTGTGTTCTTTAGAGCTTTTTTTACATACTTGCTCTATTTTCTGTTTCACAAACTGACTTTTGAAACCTTCAATACTTCCAAGTATTGAAGTGTATATGCTATGAAACTGACTTAATTAGGACAAACCTAAGCTTAAGTCTTCTACACACTAAACTGACTTTACTCTGTTTTAATCGAACAAGTGCAATTGTCTACATTTACTTCCGCTGCATATTATATATCTTCCACTGCACAGTTTTGCACTCTAATTTCGGGACCAATAACTTTACTCGTAAGTTGAATGTTAGCTAAAATTATAATGAAATATAAATTTATTAAACTTTACAAAATTAATATTTTTAAACTATCTTGCACGTCCTAGATCTACAATTATCCTAAATTAAAATTATAAGAAGTATTAAATAAATATTAATAATAGAAAGTATCATTTCTGCAATTGGAATAGATGGCGTTTGGCAAATTGAAAAGGTGTAGAAAAACGACGTAGTTTAAGCTCAACAAAAACAACGTTACTTTACACACCTGCGAATTATTTGGCCCCAACACAAAATCCACAACACCCCATCAAAATATTAAGACAATTTATTTGACAGTTCTGTTTTCTCTCTCTCTCTAACAACTGCAATCTACTCTCCGGACGTGACTCAAACCGTAGGCGCTCATCATATATGTCAGAGAGAGACTTGCGAAGAAGGCATACTGGAAAAGGGAAAGCGATCAGCAGAAGCAGAGCGCCACGGCCGTCTCCGTCGGCTGGGTCCCGACGGAGGATCAAGCCAGCCGGTGGGATAAAGTGGCGGAGAAAGTCCAAGGTTCTGACGAGGAGCAACTCGGAGCCGTGGCTGTGGAAGCCAGGTGGTGATGTGGTGGCAGCGGCGGTGGAGGAAGAGGAGGTGGTCGGAGTGTTGTACCGACCACGGACATGTGTGGATATCTTTTCTACGCCGGAGAGTTTGGTGCCCCGATCTCCGTCGAATATTTCTCAGGTATCTGCTTTTTCTATTCCCACATCACTTTCTTCGATTCTTTTTATTTTTAACTTTTTAATAAGAAAAAGGACCATATATAACTATACTCGTGGTTACTGCTTATTGGAGTAATGATAGGCTAGCAATAATATTATATACCCTAATTAAATTGTATGATTGAATTTATAAAATTATTTAAATTTATAAAAATTAAATGATTAATAAAATAGATTTTTATTAAAAAAATATGAAATATATATTATAGATCGTAAAAACTCACCATAAAATAAGCAACAATATAATTTCTCTTACTATATATATATAGAGAGAGATTTCATTAAATAGAACAAAGTGGATTTTGCTCAAGGTTTAATTCAATAGAGCGAAGTAAGATTTTGTTCAAGTTGAGCGGGTGAGTACTAAGTTGGACTCCTATTGAGCTTTGAAGTTTTTTTATGAGATATATTGAAGTTTACAAACTCACAAAATATAAATTAATTTTTTTAAATTTAGATTTTATTTAAAATATTATTATTTTTGAAAAAAGTTTATTTTATATTTATTACTTTTAGATTATAAAGATTTATAACACTTCATAACTTTAATAAACAAGTTTGCCGACGAATTAAATATTATAAAATTTAAATTTGAGTCATTATTAAATAAACAAATTTTATTCAATAAGTTTGAATAAACTTTTATAAAGATATATACAAGTATAATAATGGCACAAGTTAAACCTTATATTCAAAATCTTTTGAGAAGACAATAGGGGTGAACGAGCCGAGTCGAGCTGAGTATAGTTTGGCTGGAGCTTGAGCTCGACTTGAAGTTTTTAAACTCGAGCTTGACTTGGTGTCAAAATCGTCAAGCTCGATTCGGTTTGATCAAGCTCGATTGTTTTAATTTAATTTAATTTTTAATGAAAAAAATTAAATTATTTATTATTAAATATTAAATTTAGGAATAAATTAAAATTATATTAAGCTCGATAAGGCTCGTGAACTTAGTTTGAACCCAAGCTCGAGCTCGATAAGGCTCGCAAGTTTGTCAAATCGAGTATCATAAAGTTCAAGCTCGAAAATTACTGGAATAGCTCGAGCTCGACTCGATTACTATCGAGTTGATTTCGAGTTTTTATCAAGCCGATTCCAAATAGCTCGCGAACCGGCTTGACTCCTACTCAATACTCATCCCTAGGGCTAGAAGCAACAAATAAAATAACCAAATTTTAAGAACCTTATACGAGCATATAAGATTAATCACTAATACACTAGTAAACTATCAAAAATAACAAGCAACAAGAACACAACCATTTACATGAGAAATACTCTTTGATTTTAAGACATAAAATTCACGAGACACACTCAATTTACCAAATCCACTATCAGCAAAACAACAGGAATACAAATAATTCTTAACAGCACAAATGAATCTCTACAGCTAAAAATTCACGAATGAACTAGAATCACAATATAGAATCAAACTTGAAAAAAAAAAAGAAAAAAAATCCATCGAAACAGTAGTTACACCCCAAAATCAAAAAGTTTCAAATGAACCATAGAAACTCAAAATCAAAATGAGATTTTATAAATTTAAAAACCTAGGCTCAGTCTAAACCTCCTATCATCAAGAAAACCAAGACTTGTGGACCGTTGCTGTTTTTCTTCTACTTTTCTCTCTATTTAGTGATATGATTTTCCACCCAATCAAAGTTGCAAATTCAGTAAAATGTGTTTAATTATAATAAACAACAAATGCAAATTTAGTTGGTTAATTTGCAGAGGTACAAGAATGATACGAAGGTGGTGATAAATGTGACGGTTGAGGGAAGTCCAGGTCCAATCCGAACCATGGTGAAGTTAGGATCCAACGTGGAGGAGATAACGAAGCTTGTAGTGAACAAGTATAATGAAGAAGGGCGAACTCCACCTATGGATAAACTCGCTTTTTCTAACTATGAGCTGCACCACTCTTATTTCAGTCTTCAAGGTAAATTTATTACACTTCTCCTTATTTGACTGCAGTTTTTCTCTTCTGTATTGCCTATAGTTTTAAAAGTCTAGATACAAAGTTTACTCCTTGGGCCATCCCTAGCTTAAAAAGAAAATATTTTATTATTATTAATTTAATTAGGATATGAAAAATAGTTTAGCTATTAATTTATGATTCGAAAAAATGAATATCGATCTGGAACTTGAAAGATTATAAAATTTTCAATACAAGACTCGAAAAATTGTATAATTCTCAATTTTAGAATCTTAATATTGGTTTCTGGATCGAGAACTTTAGGATCTTTCCATTTCTGAATTGAGTGTTCATCTTTCGAATTTTGAATCTGTTGTGAATTAAAGTGATTGCTAACTTAGATAATAACATTTGTGGTTCGAGTTTGCACTCTACGTTTACTTCCCAAGCCTACTCAATTATTATATATTATTAAAGCCCCTTGTTCAGCTACTCTTCCTTCACACTATTCAATCTCTCACAACAACTATATTGTGTTTGAGCAATTTACAATTGTTGTGAGTAGGGATGTCAATCGGACCAGTCCTATTGAGCCGCGGGTTAATCGGTTTGGATTAAATCGGATTGAAATTTTTTAGGTCTAAAAATCTTAAGCCTAACTCTAACCCATCGGTTTTCCGGCCAGCCTGTCGGGCCAATGAATTTATTTATTATTTTTTAGTTTTTAATATATTTTCACTCTTTTAATATTTTGAATATTGAAAAATAAACTAAATATTATTCCTCCCTTACAAAAATGCAAAAAACATCACATATTTTTATATAATGATAAATTTGAACTATTAAAAATATATAATTTTTTTATTTTAGCAATATTTGAATATGTTTTAACTTCATAAATTAATAAACTTAACTATGTATTGAATACTATTTGAACTAAAATACAATTATATAACTGAAAACTTAAATAATAAATATTATCTTAAATATTAGAAGTAGATTTTAGTACTATACTTATGAAAAATATATTAATAAAAACAATAATCGGGTTAATCGAGCCAACCTGTCAGATTTCGGGGTCAACCCTATCGGGCCTCGGGTTATTCGGTCCCGGGCTATTCGGACTAAATTTTTTTTGGGCCAAATTATTTCGAATCTAACCCACATTTTGACTCAGGTTAATCGGGTCAACCTGCGAGTATCGGACTAAATTGACATCCCTGGTTGTAAGCATGAATGTTTGTAGAGTTAAAATACTCCATCTATGGTAAAATTTTATCCTAATTAGTATGTTAAGACTAATCCCTCTAAATAGGTGGATTTCTACCCTCACAAGCTAAGAATTATCTACAAATATAACTAACTCATGCATATGGTAACTTCTCCATATGATTACTCTTCAAACTCAAAAACCATTACAAGTTACTCGGATAATATGAAAATTATACTCCAATAGATCAATGACTAAATTGCATTTAAGAATTTGAATCGATAATACTATTAAAAAAATTATAGATAGTTAATTATTATTTTTGTTTTGAAATCGGATACAAATTCTAGATAAGGATGGTGTTCCGTCTTGTACTCCAACTTATAACTAATTAATCATATATAGAATATTTTAACAATTATGCTTTGAGGTTGAGACATAAGTAAGTTAATTATTCCTCTCACTAATGTTGAATTATTCATTTAGTTAAAGAGTTGCAGAATAACTTGTTTTTAGGTTAATTTCTGCAAATCTTGTTGCAGTTAATCAATTTTAAGTTTTTTTTTAAAAAAATACACTATTTAAATAAAAATGAGTATGTTTAACATAATTGAATTTTACTATAAATTAATTATAAATAAAGTGCTTAACTCTTTATGCTCAAAGATTAGAGACTAATTTTAAGATTTTTTATAATTAGACAGTAGAATATATTTATTTTGGTAATATAAAAAAGTGGTCTCTAGGAATTGAGTTCCAGTCACTAACTTTAAATATTAGTTCACAGCCACATATATTTGAGAGTTTATTTTTACCTTAGAATGGAATTTCGCATAATTGACATAGGATTGAGTCGTATTTCGTGTAATATTGATTAGAAGAATGAATTTTTTACTGATATTTATGTCCAAATAAATAGAAAAATTCATGATTTATGTTATTTGGCTTTGGCGTGATAGTTGTCAGTTTGCAATTAAAAAGATTTATTAGTATCCATTAAAATAAAATCCACATAAAAAAAAAATAAAATTTTAGCGATATTTCTGAAATGTTGGGACTCAAAATATAACTTTCAAATTAAGTTTTGAATTAACGAATACTGCCAAAGGCTGCTACATGATTCAAAACAACCGCCCTTAATTTGGACATGATTATACATTTTAGTCCACCACATTCCAAATAATTTATTATATTTCACATTCATAATTTATGAATAAACTCAAAGTATTTTAATGATTTGCGGCCCAAGTTAGGGACATAATTACATGGTTTATTATTATATAGTGCTCCTAACCCCACATTAACTTTTTTTATTTTGAAAATATTTCAATTAAAACAGCCATATATATTTAATTTTATTCGGCAGTCATATATGTGACATCAATTACATCGAATTAGTTGGCATCTTAAATAATTCCAACTTCGTCACGATTGAATTTCATAGTTATTCTAGTCTCTATCAAGCACAGCTGACTCAAGCAGCACCAGCAAAAAAGCTTAGCTTTGTCTATTAAAATAAGGAACTTAAATGTTGAAAATAGTGAAGTTTCTTTAATAAAAGTCGTAAATTATTTTATTCAAATTGCATTATTTTATTGAAAAACAGGATTGAGCAAGTCGGATTTGATAGCTGATGTTGGCAGCAGAAGCTTCTACCTGCGCAGGCGTAACAGCAGCTTCTGCAGCGATGATAGTAGAACGGATAAAACTTCGGCCGCCTCGTCGAGTCAGCCGGAGTCATCGTCGTCGCTGCTGCTGCCATTCCTTCCTATGTTTGTTAATCGGAAGATTAAGAAAGTCATGCGAAGAACACGCAAAATGTGGAAGATTTTCGGCTGCATTCCTTGCGACGGATAGTTTGGCCAGGAGCATAATATTTATGTAAAAATGTCTCTATCTTGATTGGCCTAAGTCGTGTTTTAAATCAAATTTTTAGTATTGAAAATAGTTTTTTTTTTTCATTATACTTTGATCATTACGAAATTCGACCATCCATTTTTTTTTTGAACTTTTGCTAACAAATAATATATATTTCCATACAAAGATATTTGACCCCTTCATAGCACTTAGATTCAATAAAATTACACTTACGAAATAATAAAATGTTGATTTGATAACTATTTACTAAGGGAAGAAAAAAATATAATTTATAAGCAAATATCTATATCCTATCTGAGATTTATTTGATCCGATTGAAATAACGTGAGATTTTAATGTGCTTAGTATGTCGCTTCGATAAAGATTCAGTTGATCTCGAATCAAAGTTAATGTGGGTGCGGATGAGACTTAAATAAATAAATGTAAATGTGCAATCAACCCATTTTAAGTTCGCAGTTGACTTAAGAAGAGTTAAGTCAGCTGGCAGTTGTAAAAACTTATTAACCAAGCAAGCTTATGTCTCAGTTCAATTATATGACAACAATTGACTCAGTCCTGAGTAGCTGGTAGTTGTGAAAATTTATTAAACAAGCAGGCTTATGTCTCAGTTCAGTTATACGACAATATCTTATTGCTATTGAGTTTCAAATTAGTGGGAAGTTGTTGGTCCCGAGATCAGAGTAGTTTTGTATGCAGCGGAAGTATTAAAATAGGTTGCACTTCTGAAAACTGAAAGTTAATTTTCAGTTCAAGCTTCTGAAAACTTGATTTAGCTCGATCCTTGGTTTTAAGTTTCAGTTTCAAGTATACACTTCAATACTAAGAAAGTATTGAAGGTTTCAAATTAGTATGAAAACTTAACTTGCACAAACTTAAATAAAGCAGTAAAATGACACAAGATATTTTAAAGTTGTTCGGAGCCTCAAGTCCTACGTCCACTCTTCAGAACTTAATCTGGAATCCACTAAGTAACAGATTACAAGCTTTCTCACGATCTATGCTAGCCCGTTGAATGCCAATGTCCTTCGGCCCACTAGGTCATTCGCCCAGAACTTGGTTGTCTGCTTCCTTCATCAATTTGAAGTGAGGACGCACCTCGCAACCTTCAAATTGGATGGTTGGATCTTTATTGTTCTTCCCAGAACGATGGTGGTTGGTAATCGCCCGTCTGAATTAGTATTTCGGACTGGAAAACTGACTGCTGTATTTATTTCATGAAAAGTAAAAAACACCAAATGATTAGCTTAAGCTTGAAATGCTTGAGCCTCGTGTACTTAGACAGACACACGGAATGATTAGCTTCAGAAAAAGTGCTAAGCCTTGTGTTCAAAAAACACGAAGTTTGAAAGAGCTTTTTGAAAGAGTTTCAGCTTAATTTCAAGCGAGTTTCAGGTGCTATTTTCTGTCGAAGTTGACTGCTATTTATAGGTGGATGGTCGATGGTTTGAAATTCTTCCCGTTAGAGACAAGATCCAATTGTTAGAGACAAAAATAATCTCATTCAATCGTCGCCCATTCTTTTCTGAAGTAGCAGCATGCTCTCTGCTTTGCTCTTCTGATTTTGACTTTGGTTGTGTACTTCACCTACTTTTTGTCAGAGCAAAACTCAGTACGAGGAACTGGAAATTGAGATTCCTCGTACATCTTTGATGCTCGACGCTTTAAGGAATCTTGGACATGATTTCCAGTTCCACTCGGATTCCTTTGTCTTTGTTTTTCACGTGCACTTTAAGTTCTGAAATGAAAACTGAAATCCTCCTGATTTCAAGTTTTAAGTTTATGAATTCCTTCAGTAAAAAGTCAGTTTCCAGAAACTGATTTTCTGGACATTTCAAGTTTCAAGCTCTGAAACTTAACTTCAGCATCTCGAGCTCTCTTTAAAGCTTCTAACAATTTCTCTTTCAAAAACTCAGTTTCTATCTTCTCTAGGTTTTTGAAACATTAGTATCTCGACTCTTTTCAAGTTTCAAGTTCTGAAACTTGATTCTTGTCTTCTTGATCTTCTAGGCTCCCAGTTTCTAGTTTCTATTACAACTTGATTTATCTTGTACAAGGATTAAATGTGGAAACATACTAGAAACTCAAAGACTAGTTTTGACACACCAAAACATCAAATAAAGGGTAAACTGAAAGTCAGTTTCTAATGATTTCCCCTTTTTTGGTGTTGTTAAAATCACTTGTCTAATGTCAAGAAAAAGGACACTCGATGAACCGAGTTTACAAAGACTCTACTCAGAACACCATTCCTTTAACCGACCTACTCTATTTGATCTTCCCCCTAAATTGGAGAGATATTTCTTGATAATAATCAAAATAGAGTGAATTAGATTGCTGACCACACTTGAACATGTGAATTCAGCCAGGTTAAAGCATAAGCAATAGAGCGAGAGAGAGACAATAAGAGTTTGTCTTAAATCCAGTTTTCAGTTTTTCATTGAATGTGTGAAATTACAAGTACATCAAAAACTAAAAACTATAAAGCAAAAAGTCTTCAAAAACTTAAGTTTCAAAATACTTATGTAACACCCCACGTGTAATTAAGCTTTGTAATACTTATTCGAATCAATAAAGAGAATTTTTCCCCTAAATTTCGAGTATTACTTTACATTGAGAATGTTCGATCTTATTCTACCGCGATCGAATAATCGTTTTTCCTAAAATTGAGTTTGGATCCAATTTTATAATTGGAAGGAATTATCAAAGTTTGGTTGGTGGAATTAAATGAGAAGGGTAAATTCATGAGTTATATGAATTTCATGAAATGGAATTATTATATTATAAGGTGGAGTAATTCATGAGTTATGGATTTCATATTATACACATATTCTATATGTAAAATGTGAGAGGGAGTTATAGACTAAGGTAGAACCATATGTTATAATTTTCACACCACCACTTTACGATTTAGAGAGAGAAAGGAGGATTTTCTTCAAACCCCCACCCCAAACCCGTCAACTTTCCGGCCAGATTCTGGCCAACTCCGGCCGTCATTTACCGAGCCACCACCACCAATGCGTAGCCCTCATTCCCAGCTTCGATTTAAGCTAAGGTAGCCAACATGGGGTGAAGCGTGGACATAGAAATTGTAGAGAGAAGGTAAGGTGGGTTTTAAATTCGAATTCTTGTTTGATGATTAAATCTTGTTTGTTTGGCCATAAATCCGTGTTTTGACATTTTAGGCGTGATCCCCATCGTGTAGAGATCATTCGGAAGGTTTGAAGCAAGAATTTGGCCGCCAGAAACCGCCGCCGCCGCCGTGAGAGAGAGGAACTCCGGTGAGCCCTCGTTTCACCCTTGTTTCTTGTGTATTTGCGAGTTTGATTGCATTATTCTTGTTCCTTGTGGTCTGGGGAGTCAGAATATGTAATTGCATGCATGATCGGAGGTTGGGAGAAGATTTTCCGTCGGAGTTGCAGGTTCAGCCGCGAGGAGAGTCAGAGAAGACGACTCGTGTCGGTTGACAAGAATGTTGTTGATCGACACGTGTGGCCCTTGTCGAATGCAGTCGATCGAACATCCTGTCGATCAACAAGATGTGTTTCGATTGACACGGAGGCCGCTTGTCGGAGAAGAGGTAGCAAACAGTCCTGTCGATCGACAACAAGTGTGTCGATCGACAGGGATGCCTGACAGGAGGAGAGGAGCGACGCGGTTCTGTCGAATGACAGCATAGGTGTCAATCAATAGAGTTGGTCGACAAAGTTTTGTTGTGTGTGTCGACTTGAACTGTGCCGATCGACACAAAGTTCTGTCAATCGACACAGCCATCCAGGGTATAGATTTTATGTTTTCTCGTTCCGTTTCCATTTCTTTTCGAGTTACTTCGATCTCTGAGTTTATGTTGTGTTATTAGAAGCATGTTATGAGTTAAATCATGTGTATTCACGTGAGTTGGTCGATAATTCGGATTTGTAAAGGATGTTGAGACGTTCATCTGTTGAGTCTTGGTGTCCTAGAACGTGAGACCTAATTTGGATATCCCTGATTATGTTGAGGGAATTTGAAGTTGAGGAGGTTAAGCTCAAATTAGCGGGAAAACATCTATATCCAGAGCCTAAACACCAGGTGGGAAACTATTTGAGTATAAAATGAAAATGTGTTTTACTTTTCAAAATGCGTTAAAATGATTTTCTTTCAAACTGAGATGTTATGCATGTTTTGTGCTATTATATCTATCCTCTGTTTGAATGCTAAAAACAGAGAGGTATTAATGAGACAAGAACCATGTACTTTTAGTACATGCGCTACTCTTATTAAATTGTGAAGGTTAGCTACCTTTAACTTGTAAGATCGGGTGAAACGGTGGTTACCTTAAACCCTGGAAGGATGAGAATTATGGGTGAAATGGTAGTGACCTTAAACCCTGAAAAGATGTGAAGCATGGGTGAAATGGTAGTGACCTTAAACCCTGCTTAAGAAAGTGATTGATTTGTCTTATACGATAGGGTCTCGAGGTTGTGTGTATCGAGACTAGTGCACTTTGATGATAGTTGGTTGAGTGTGTATTCATTCCTAACTAGTCATCGTAACTCGGAAGTGGGCCAGCTTCCAGTTACAAAATGATAACAGATATAATAACATGTTAAATAGCGCATAAATGAAAAATATTTTAGATAACACGGTTCTTTTCAACAAAACCCCGTGTTTATCTGTGTGAGTTGCATAGCATTTTCTCAATATATAATGTATGTTTTCGGGCATGTTTCTCATTGGGTACATTAGTACTCAGCCCCTCGTATTATTTCTAAAATACGTAGGTTGAACGGCAAGGATGGGCGAGCAGGGGTGTAAACTTAGCAGTGGAGGAATTTTGTAAACCCGTAGATCCTAAGATATGCATCTTCACATGCATATCTCCTCCACGTTACACACACGCTGCTACACACTCTGATTTATCCTTCCCTTATTTTAAATATTGAATTATCTGCACACCATTTCTTTAAATGCATACTCGAAGTATAACTTTTGATGATTTAATTATGTTTCCATTTCTTAAGTCTTCCGCTTAATTTAAATTGAGAAATGTTTGACAAAACCTGAACATCAATGTAACGTGGCTCCAAATTCGGGAAGGTCAGTTGGGGGCGTTACAGAGGTGGTATCAAAGCTTGAGTTGTTGAGATTTTAAAAAGATTTTCAAAGTATTTTGAAAACTTCGAGTCTTAGAAGTGTTTTAAATTAAAAGTCATTTGAAATGTCCGCTCGTGTTTACACCCTACTCCATCCTGCGCCACCTGAGGTACGTTTTAAAGTTCTAAAAAGAGTTTCCCCGCTTGCAATTTAAGTATGATTTGAATGTTTTGAAAATATTGTGAACATTTTGAAAGTGAGTTGAGGAGTTGAAAGGAATTAGTGTTTACGTGGAATAAGGAAGTTGAATTGTTTTGAATTGAACTGATTATGTGTTAAGCCAGAGTGCTAACACTGATTGTTGATGAAGTGGTTTGAAGAGCTTGAGTTCTCTAGACAGGTTATCTGAGATTAAGTTGTAAGTAAAATCCTCAGATGCCACCCATCTGTCATAGTACTCTTTCTCACGTCTAGAGACTTTATGGTAATGTGGGGCAAGTGGCATCATAGTAAGAACAAACATGTGTTGTTTAGTCAGGAGGATATACTCAATGCAGTATCTCCATTCATGGAAGTTTGGACTAGTTAGAGGATTGAGAGCAAGTATATGATCGACAATAGACATAGACATATCTGAAACAATAAAGATCTTAAATAAGAACATACACATAGAACTTCGAAAACAAATGCATTGAAAACCTTTTAATAAATCAAATACAAATGTTTTCCACTAATTGCCCAAGTGTTCCCACCGCAAGCTACACTCGTAGACATTTACGATGTCACCCTCAACCAGAACTGCGGGTTTTAAGCCCCAATCCATTTAATTTCACTACCATGTCAGGATGCTTTTGACACTATAAATTAATAATTAGTGAAAACCTTAGACCAAGCCATCTCTCAAGAACAGGGATGCAATTCTTGCATTATATTCTAAGATGCTTCTAAGCAATTAACCACAAATTTAACTCCGGCCAAAAGAGATAGTTTAGCATGGCACGTAACCATACCGCACAACCTTTAAAGCTTTTGTTATCTATAATTTAAATCAATCCTAGAATACTTGTGAAAGAGATCTACGCAAGCTACACTCGTAGACGTTTACGCAAAACCCTCCCATTATTCACATGATTTAAATTGTTTGTCTAGAAATCCCAACAACCGTACCCATGTACCTCTAGGAACTAGCAAGCTACACTCGTAGACGTTTACTAGAACGAGAGATACACTTACAACCTAGGACTGCTTTGTGGAGGTCTATTGATTTTAATTAAAAAATCTGCGTAGTATTTTTCTTTTAAAAGGTTTCTTTATGCGCACATATAATTTCTTTGTCATTATATTTCCCAAATTTTTGCATGTAATAATACAAGCCAAAAAATTCCCAAAATATAATCCAACAAAAAATTAATCACATAAGCATGCTTGAAAGCTGTAAATAATAAAAGCGATAAAACATGCTTTTCCTATTATCTACACATGCTTAATTGCGCACATAAATAAATCACATATCATACGAGGACAATTAAGGCAAACAAAAATTCCTCGTGGCCCCACAAAATAGAAAAAAATATCTATCTATTACAATTTGAAACTGAATCTAATTTTGGATAAATCCTGCACTGCCGCGCGCGCACCGCGCGCTCCGTCCCTGCTTTGCGCGCGCAGGTCGCGCTCGCCTCTTCCGCTGCTTGCGCGCGCAACGCGCGCCCTGCTGTGCCGCGCCGCCTTTGCCCGCCGTCGAGCTCCCCCGGCCCTGCTTCGGCTCCGTCTTCGTTCTTCATCCTCGACCCGTCCAATTATAACAATTTGAAAAATTACAGAAAACTATTCTATTACAATCTTTCATATCTACACTAATCACGAATTTTCTCGTGATTTTACAAAAACAATTCAGCCCTACACGGATAAACCACCGCGGGCTGAATCAACGGGTTGCCACGATGAACAAAAACCAACATCCACAAAATAATAAATTCATACATGCATATCGAATTTAATTATGAACAACAGAGCCATAAATCAGAAACCTGGCTCTGATACCAATTGTAAGGTTTTTACCGTGAACCGAATCACCAAAAACCAATTTGAACAGGATTGATTTATGGATATTGCACATAATTCAAATTCACAAAAACCTAGCATGCTCCTATGAATTTAATGCATATTTGTGGATTGAGAGATTACCGTAATTCCGTCGTCTTTGTACCGATCTTTTGCGTTTGAATTCCAAACTTCAATTCAACCACGCAATTCGATTTCTCTGCGAAAACAGAAATTAGAATACTAATTTCTAGAGAAAAACAAAAAATAAAGAAAGGGAAGAAGAGATCTGTTGTTCTCCAGATTAGATCTTCAGATCTGTGTCCCGGTGCTGATCAGATCTACTACTGGTGAGGACTCCGTAGTTCGGTCGCTTGAGCAGGACAAGAATTCAAAAATTCTCCTCCCTTCTTTCTCTGAAATCAACGCCCCCTATCTCACTCTCTAGATCTAGGGTTTTTCAAATTGTGTTATGAAGTGGCTAGGGTTTCAGAGATGAGAGGTCTATTTATAGACCTAGGGTTGTAAAACCCTAGTGGGCTCCTGGGCTCAATTCAGCACACTTATTGGGCCAGACCTGGGACCTAATGCAAACAATAAAGTGGGCCTATAAATTAATTAATTCTCATGTCCACAACATAGGACACAATTAATTAATTAATATTAATTCTTTTTCACCACAGAATTAATACTGACCTACCCCTTTATTACCACGTTATGAGAACGGGCTGCATTAATTGAGAATCCCCATATTTAAGGTTACCGGACATCCATTAATTAATCGGAGCCTCTGACAAGCTCTAACTACAAATAATTAATATCTTATAATTCCTGAGTAGTACCACTCATACCTTTTCACTCGTGCCTGAAATTAATCAGCCTGCAGGACTTTAGCACGATGAATGTTATTGAGCTCCTTAGGGAATGTCCCCATCCTATTACTCGGATAAGGTTACCTAAACCTAGTCTCAGGCGGTACTACACGAACCACTGTTACCCAAGATGCGGATATACGAGCACGTTACTTAGGCTCTCCACCATGGCAAGTCAAAGCAACAGTCAACCCGTGCAAACCCCTGAACCTTCGTTAGGGTTTGGACTCAATCAATATAACGAGATCTTGTATTCGCTGATGTCAGATAGACGAATACATCTCACTGCGGTCCATCAATACGCCACCTATGTGTACCAACATGTCTAGTAACCAAGACAGACTACTTATTCCGACAATGCCGCAGCCATTCGGACAGACGTATTTTCATACGCTGTCTCGGCTGTGATCAGGTTTATGTCTCACTAGGTCAAGTGATCATACTGTCTTCTGCGATCTACAACACGCCGTATGATCGTCCCTATCGGTGAGACAAGAGGATACCATTGTTCATACATTTACAATTGTTAACAGATAAGAGAAATAAACCGTTGTATACTCATTATAATTAATGCTTTCAGTATACAAAACCCATCACTTACGAAGAGGCAGTGCAAGACAAGGATGTTGATAAATGGCATGTCGCCATGGATTCCGAAATTGAATCCATAACTGCGGTGGATGTGTACCAGAAAACTGAATTGTCGGATGGCTTTAGGGCCATAGGGTGCAAATGGGTATACAAGAGAAAGAAAGGGGCGGATGGAGAAGTTACGGCTTTTAAAACCAGGCTGGTGGCAAAGGGTTATAGTTAGAAAGAGGGCTTAGACTATGACGTAACCTTTTCACCCGTAGCCATGCTCAAATCCATCCGGATACTCCTTGCCATAGTTGCGCATATGGACCTCGAGATTTGGCAGATGGATGTCCAAACCGCTTTCCTAAACGGTTACCTTGAAGAATGTAGGGACATTTATATGCGGCAACCCGAGGGCTACGTGCGCAAAGACGAAGAGCATCTTGTTTGGAAGCTTAAGAAGTCCTTGTATGGACTTAAGCATGCTTCAAGGTCGTGGAATTTACGTTTCTACAATGTGATTAAATCCTATGGGTTTTCACAGTTGGAAAAAAAATTGTGTTTAGCGACTTTGTGTCAGTGGGAGCATGGTTTTTCTTGCACTATACGTTGATAACATACTCCTATTTGGAAACAACGAGGGAGTGATGTCGGAAATCATGAGCTGGTTATCCAAACAATTCCAAATAAAGGATTTGGGAGAAGTCGGCTACATCCTTGGGATTAAGGTCTTACGAGATCGTAAAATAATGATGTTGAGCTTATCCTAGGCATCCTATGTGGATACTGTGATAGCCCGGTTCAGCATGCAACTCGCGAAGAAAGGATTGCTACCTTTCAGACATGGCTTTCGTCTTTCTAGTGGGCAGTGTCCTGAGACACAGCGGGAGAAAGATGAGATGAGTCTTGTACCATACGCTTCAGCGGTGGGTAGCCTCATGTATGCGATGCTGTGTACCAGGTTAGATATCAGTTATGTCGTTGGCATGGTAGCAAGATATCAGTCATCCTCAAGTATTTGAAAAGAACTAGGAATTACTGCCTAGTTTATCAATGTGAGGATTTGTGCCCTGTGGGTTATACAAACTCGGATTTCTAAGGTGACCAGGATGAAAAGAAATTGACCTCGGGATATGTGTTTACCTTGGGAGGTGGAGCTGTATCTTGGAGGAGCTCAAAGCAGAAATGCATTGTTGACTCCAGCATAGAGGCAGAATATGTCGCCGCCTCCGAAGCCTCGAAAGAGGGGGTATGGCTCAGGAACTACCTTTTGGAGTTCGGCGTGATTCCATGTTTGCCGAAGAGCATCACAATTTATTGTGATAACTCTAGTGCAGTGGCAAACTCAAAGGAACCGCGGTCTCACAGGGCAAGCAAACACATAGAGAGAAAGTACCATATCATACGAGAGATCGTATCGAGGGGCGATGTGCTGATCAAGAAGATTGACACTACAGACAACCTTGCTGATCTATTTACAAAGAGTTTGCCGCAGAAAGTTTACGAAAGATATATTTGTGAGCTGGGTCTGAGGTGGATGCCGACCACTGACAGTGGTTAACGAGATAGCAGGCTAGATAGACGCACTGTATACTCTGTAATAACTTAGTTATGCTTTGAGTATAAGTGAGAGATTGATGGGTTTTGTATACAGAAAGCATTTATTACAATGCAATGAGTATACAACGATCTATTTCTCCAATCTGGCAAACAAACTTACATGTATGTAATAATGGTATCCTCTTATCTCACCGATAGGGACGATCATACAGCGTGTAGTAGATCACAGAAGATACTACTCGACTCAACTCGGTTCGATTACACCCCTATCAGGGTAACAACAGTTCGTGTAGTACAGCCTTAGACTGGGTTTAGGTAACCATATCCGAGTTATAGGATGGGGACATTCCCTGAGGAGTTCAATGACATTCATCGTGCCAAGTCCTTCAGGCTGATAAAGTTCAGGCACGAGTGATAATGTTTGAGTGGTACTGCTCAGGAATAATAAGATATTAATTAATTATAGATAGAGCTTATTAGAAGCTCCGATTAATTAATGAATGTCCGGTAACCTTAAATATGGGGATTCTCATTAAATGCAGCCCGTTCACATAACGTGGTAATAAAGGGGTAAGTTAGTATTAATTCTATGGTGAAAATGAATTAATATTAATTAATTAATTGTGTCCTGGGTTGAGGACATGGGAAATAATTAATTTATAGACCTACTTTATTATTTGCATTAGGTCTCAGGTCTGGCCCAAAATAAATATGCTGAATTGAGCCCAGCAGCCCATTAGGGTTAAAACTCTAGGTCTATAAATAGACATCTCTCCCTCACAAGTTGTAACACAATTCAAATCAGTGAAACCCTAAGATGGAGAGAGAGGGGCGGCGACTACTCAGTGTAGAGGGGAGAATTTTGATTTTGGGTTGCACAACTACTGATCTGTAGAATCCTCACCAGTAGCAGATCTGAACAGCATTGCGATACAACCCTGAAGATCTAATCTGGAGAACATATTATTCCTCTTTCTTGTTTTCTTTAATTAAATCTTGAAATTAGAATCCATCTAATTTCTGTTTCCGCAGATTTAATTAATTCGCGTGGTTGATTCAAGTATTGGAATTCAAACGCGAAAGATCGGTACAGAGACTACGGAATTAAGGTTATCTCTATTAAAATTCATAGGAGCATGCTAGGGTTTGTGAATTGGTATTGTGAAAAATAAACCACAAATTGATCTGGCTTATTTGGATTTTGTGATTCGGTTCACGGATAAATTCCTACATACCATACGTAGCCACTAATTCAGTTCAGATTGCAACAGAGCTACAATAGCCCATGTACTTGAGCTTCGATTCTCTAGACAGGTTATCCGAGATTAACTTGTAAGTAAAATCTTCAGATACCACCCATCTGTCATAGAATTCTTTCTCACGTCTAGAGACTTTATGGTAACGTGGGGCAAGTGGTTTCATAGTAAGAACGAACATGTGTTGCTTAGTCAGGAGGATATACTCAATGCAGTATCTCCACTCAGGAAGTTCAGACCAGTTAAGGGATTGAGAGCAAGAATATGATCAACAGTAGACATAGACATATCTGAAACAATAAAGAATCTTAAATAAGAATATACATGCAGAACTTCGAAAACAAATGCATTAAAAACCTCTTGATAAATCAAGTACAAATGTTTTCCACTAATAGCCCAAGAGTTCTCACCGCAAGCTACAGTCGTAGACTGTTGGGAAAACTTTCTAAGGTTTCCTTCCCCAGTAGCTTACTAGCA
>JAPKLW010000653.1:76529-112532 GCA_026898455.1 Plectranthus barbatus
CCGCTGCGTATCGTAACGTTTTATACTCTGAAAAACCGGGACCAACATAGACGTTTACGATGTCACCCTCAACCAGAACTGTGGGTTTTAAGCCCCAATTCTTTAATTTCACACCATGTCAGGAACCTTTAGACACTTGAAATTAATAATTAGTGATAAAACTTATACCAAGCCATCTTCCAAGAACAGGGAAGCAGCAACTGCATTATATCCTCATATGCTTCTAAGCGATTAAACACAACTCTAACTCCAGCCAAAAGAGACAGTTTAGCATGGCACGTAACCATACCGCATAGCCCTTAAAGCTTTTGTTATTAAAAATTTATATCAATCCTAGAATACTTTTGAAAGAGATCTACGCAAGCTACACTCGTAGAAGTTTACGTAAAACCCTCCCACTATTCACATGATTTAAATTGTTTATCTAGTAATCCTAACAACTGCAACCCATGCACCTCCGAGAATTAGCAAGCTACACTCGTAGACGTTTACTAAGACGAGAGATGCACTTACAGCCTAGGACCACTTTGTGGAGGTCTGTTGATTTGAAAAACCTGCTTAGTATTTTTATTCAAAAGGATTCTTAAATGCGCACACAAATAATTTCATTGTCATTATATTTTCTAAATTTTTGCATGTAATTAAAAAAGCCCAAAAATTCCCAAAATATAATCCAACAAGAAATTATTCACACAAGCATGCTTGTAAAGCTGTAAATAATAAAAGCAGTAAATCATGTTTTTTCTATTATCCACACATGTTTATTGCGCAATTAATAAATCACATATGGTACGAGGACAATTAAGACAAACAAAAATTTCTCGTGGCCCCACAAAATAAGAAAATAAATCCTATCTAATAAAATTTGAAAAATAAATCTTTTGGATAGCTCCAAATCTTCAGGGCCTTGAAATCTTCAACCAACAAATCTTTTGGCATCTAGAGTTTTGTGATTTGAAAATTGGTCCCAAAACTCAACTGCAAATCTTAATGGATTTACATCAAATTGGACCAACCGTCAAAACACGAACCACTGCCGCAGGGGCAGCAGCCGCTGACGATAGCCACCGCCGCCGCGGCCGCACGTGCGTGCTGGCCGAGCCTGCCACCGTGCACGGCTCGCCTGTGGCTGCACGCGCACGCAGGCCCAGCCCGCTGCCGTGCGCACTGCCCGCCGCCAC
This sequence comes from Plectranthus barbatus, assembly GCA_026898455.1. NCBI lineage: Eukaryota > Viridiplantae > Streptophyta > Magnoliopsida > Lamiales > Lamiaceae > Plectranthus > Plectranthus barbatus. Next base: position 77,711 of record JAPKLW010000653.1, read on the forward strand.
CACCGATCTGATGCGGCTGCACGCGCCGCCACCGTGCGCATCGCCCTCGTCCCGCCAGTTTTCGTCTTGTTCTTCATCCCGTCCCATCCAGTTTACAGATTTGAAAATAAAAATTACATAGGCTAAACTATTACAATTTTTCCTATCAAATCTAATCACAGATTTTCTAATGATTTTACAAAATAGATTTAATCCAAACACGATAAACCACCGCGGATTAAATCAGACGGCTTGCCACGAGGAACAAAAACCATCCACGACAATTAAAATTCATACATGCATAACGAATAAATCGCATTCAACAGTGCCATGAATCAGGAACCTGGCTCTGATACCAATTGTAGGGATTTACCGTGAACTGAATCACCAAATCCAAATAAGCAGGACCAATCATGGATGTTGAATACGACAGGCAATTCATCAAACCCTAGCATGCTCCTATGAATTTAATGCGTGGATTTAGAGATTACCGTTAATCCGTAGAGTCTGATCCGATCTTTCGCGTTTGAATATCCAACTTTAATTCAACCACGCGATTAGATTAAATATGCAGAAACAGAAATTAGCAAAACCAATTTCTTGATTTAATCGAATAAAAGAAAAACAAAAGGGAAGAAAGCTTGTCCTCCATTTCAGATCTTCATATCTGTATCCCAATGTTGCTCAGATCTGCTACTGGTGAAGATTCCACAGATCCGTGATGTGTCGGCCGGAGTCAAAATCCCTTCTCCTCCCAAACACAGGCGCCGCCCCTGCTCTCTTTCTCCCTAGGGTTTCAAACTGATTTGAATGTTCTGTGGTGGCTAGGGTTTCAGAGAGAGAGCTGTCTATATATAGACCTAGGATTTTAACCTTAATGGGCTACTGGGACTTTTTTTAGCATATTTAATTGGGCTAGACATGTGACCTAATGCAAATAATCAAGTGGGCCTATAAATTAATAAATTCTCATGTCCACAACCCAGGACACAATTAATTAATTAATATTAATTCTTTTTCACCACAGAATTAATACTGACCTACCCCTTTATTAACACGTTATGAGGACGGGTTGCGTTTATTTGAGAATCCCCATATTTAAGGTTACCGGACATTCATTAATTAATCGGAGCTTCTGACAAGCTCTATCTACAATTAATTAATATCTTATTTTCCTGAGCAGTACCACTCAAACCTTATCACTCGTGCCTGAACTTAATCAGCCTGCTGGACTTAGGCACGATGAACATTATTGAGCTCCTCAAGGAATGTCCCCATTCTATTACTCGGATATGGTTACCTAACTCCAATCTCAGGCTGTACTACACGAATTACTGCTACCCAAAATGCAGATATACGAGCACGTTACTTAGGCTCTCCACCATGGAAAATCAAAACTACAGTCAACCCGTGCATACCCCTGAACCTTCGTTAGGGTTTAGACTCAATCAAGAACGAGATCTTGTATTCGCTGATGTCAGACAGACAAATACATCTCATTGTGGTCCAGTCAATACGCTACCCTTGCGTACCAGCATATCAAGTAACCAAGACAAATTACTTCTTCTTACTATGTTGCAGCTATCCGGACAGACGTATCCTCAACGTTGTCTCTGCTGTGATAATATTTATGTCTCACTAGGTTAAGTGATCATACTGTCTTCTGCGATCTACAACACGCCGTATGATCGTCCCTATCGGTGAGACAGGAGGATACCATTGTTACGTGCATGTAAGTTTATTTAACAGATAGGAGAAAAGTCAATCGTATACTCATTGTAATAAATGCTTTCTATATACAAAGCCCAACACAAACCATCTCCCTCACTTAGTCTTACTTGACGACCTTCCCCTTTCCCTTCTTAGACCTAGCAGACTGTACAGGAGGTTCACCTCCAAAGCAAGAAGAGACATCAACTTCCGATAGACGAGAACCAGAACCTACACCCCCACTCTGCTCAAGCTCAAGGGAACCACACCCAAGAGAGGGGGAACCTACTTCTTCCAGTGCAGACAACTTCGGAGATAAAGACTCAGAAAATGAAGGTGGCGAACTACTCCCCCTATTCTGAAAATCAAATGCAGAAGACATGGTCAAACAACAACAAAGATATCCCAAAAATACAGCCCAAATTCCTCAAAGAAATCAAGTCCCCAAGAGGAAAACTACCACGCACTCCGAAAAAGAATAACTTAAGAAATGAGAGTGTAACGAACACAACTAACCTTAAAGAAAGAGGAAATTGATTCGGGAAGAAGGTCGGAGTTGCAAAGAGAAACTGCCAAAGAGAAAACGGAAGTAGAAAAATTAGTAGAATGGGAGAATCGAGGGTGATGTGATCCCTATTGCAGGCGACGATTCGGCTCCCGAGAACCATCCATAACTTCCCCCCACTCTTCATGTATTTACGGTTATACCTAAACATGAGTTGTAAAACCATCCCTACTCCTGCGCACAAATTTCAAAGACATGACCCGGATCCATGACTCGAGGCAACACGACCCGCAACGGCACGACCTAGTTACTTTGTGACACATTGTCCTGAAGATCTAACAAGCAAACAAGAAAATCAGGTCCCCCGCCTGAGTTCCCTACGGAGACGCACAAAATGTTGTATATGAGAGTTAAGCTCCGATAAAGTGGGATACCTTATGGGATATCCCCCCTCCTAGCTCGTGGTTCCGAACCCACGATTCGATCCCGCAAGATAACTCAATGGAGCTACTCGCACTCCCGTGCAGGAACCCTAAGCAGGCTTCTGCACCTATTGAGCACACCCTTAGGGAGATTAACATTCCACAGGAGAGGAGGACTTCACGAGGACCCCCTCTAGGGCTCCCGATGCCTTCTTGCAAGGAGCTCAAAACTTTCACACTTTGAGCACTTTCTTTGTGACAGGCTCGATCCGTTAAACTGTTCAACCTAGGGGCTTCCCAAGTGATCGGCCCAAAGCATGAATGGGCTATTTTTTTTACCCAAATTTGGTTGGGCTAAGTCAGGTCAGGCCCAATACGATCGACGACAATCGGGACATAAAAGTTCACTACATGTGGTGGTTCCAGGCCCAGAAGCCATCAAGCTGTAACAAGTTGCGCGCAGGATCACGAACTACAAACAATAGCTCCCAAAGAACACAACCCAAAACCACGGAACTATGGCCCAATCGGAAGATCGAAAGGTAAGTACCAAATATCGCAGAAGTTGGAGGATCGTCGGAGACTCAAACCTAACTACCCCCGGGTTCCTCATATAGCCTACTGGGGAGAAGCCGAGTGGATAAGGATCTTGCTGTGAATAACCCAAGGTGCCGTTAGGAAACCCTAGCTGAACAACCTCCGAAAATGATGCAGCTGCCAGCCTCCATCCAAGACCTCCGAGAAAATCGAAACTACCTCCTGAATCTTCTAGGGTCGTAACGGTTCCTCTTGAACTATAAAAAAGAGCCGGTAGGTCATTTTTGGCACAATTTTTTTTCATTATTAACACTTGTACTCTCAAAATCTTGTGATTACGCTTTTCTTTAATAAAATTACATCTTTTCGTCGTTTTTTAGTTATTTCTTCGTTATTTATTGCACTAAGTTTTGAGGGTCCTAATTTCTCAAAAATCGATTCTCAACATGTACTTAGCATGTCAATTCTATAAGAATCCAAGTCCTTATCAGGTCCAATGAATATGACCACGACAAAATTTATATTTAATTATCTTTTATTATATTTATTATATCGAGTTTTTATAATTTTTCATTGTATCATATTTTTTTTGTGTTTATCAAATAAAATTCTTTCTGAATCTTTATTATATTAATCGAATTACATTTTTATCAATTAGTTATTGTATTCACAGCGTACCTTGATAAATCAAGAAAGCGATTGGCTTCAATGACGATGAGGAGGGCCCATTGTGTTTTTTTCGCGTCTGGACGTGGAAGAAGTCCCAATTTGGTCGGCAGAATTTGGTTTGATTCAGCAATTATTTGGGAGATCGTTTACGCGTTTTAATATTTTTTAATATCTAGTTTCATAATTTTTTTTTAAAAAAAAAGTTGATGATGTATTACAATAAAAAATTACACTTAAGATTTTAAGTAATTAAATATCTTAAATATTTGAATTGAGATAATGGATTTTATATAAATTTAAGTTTAATCACAATTAAAATTCATGTAATTAAGAAAACAAATTACAGTTTAAATCAACTCAAATTTTAAATTAAAAATCACGTATTTAAGTTAATCCTTAAATTGAATTAAATATTTAATCATAACAATATACTGCTTAACGAAGTTTAAAAATTTTAAATAATTTACTTAAATAAAAAATTATGCAATTAAATAAGATTCACGTATTTACGTAAGTTTTTATACGTAAAACTGGCAAAAGTTGCGTAAATTTAATCATGTAATTAAAAATTGCGTAAATTAAATCAAATTTGATTCAAAAGTTGTGCAAAATTTTATTATGTTATTTTTAAATCATGTAATTAACTTAAATTTACGTAATTACATAGATTATTGTATATTTTATTACCTAAATATAAATATTTATGATATTAAATTATTTAAAATTTAAAATTTAATTGTAATATAATTCCCACATCAACTTAAAAAAAAAAAAACTAACTAACACACCAGCCCTAACAGCTTACGTGATACTGACATGGAAAAAAAATTAACGGTGGGATGATATTGCATAAATAAATATAGTTTAGGATAGAATTCTATAAATTTGAAACTATGAAATAGAATTCCATAAATTTCTAAAGTTTGGGATAGATTACCATAATTACCCTTTTTCATACGACCCTGTAATATTATACAAATTCATACAATAATAATGAATTTGGATTGAGATTCCTTAGATTTGGATCCTAATCAGATCAAAATGATGTTTTTTTTTTGTATACTGAAACATTTATTATGTTATATACAATTTGTCTTTTTTTTTTAATATGTGAATTAAGAAACATACAACACAAACAAATCATATATTCTTTTCGCATCGAAAGGGAGATCTTATAGTGTGTAGGAGAACATAGAAGATGGTATACATCGTTTAACCTAGCGAGATATAAATCGTTATCACAACTGAAATAGTCCAACTATAAATTGTTGATATATGTTGTTGTTATTCAATAATAAGTGGCTTATCTTTGTTGCTATATATGTCGGAATGTCGGTCCGTATTGATAAGGAACTCAGTGAGATGTGTCCTAATGTCTGATATTAGAAGAACCATCTTGGCCCGAAAAAAGAGTTAAATAATATGCACAGTGGAAGATTCTTACAAACTTGCACTCTAGCTCCCAATTAGTGATTCTAGCACTAGCTCGGGTTGTGTGAAATTTGTTTGTTAGCAAGCTGGTTGATTACTTAACCATTTTCAGATATACTCCAACACTTGAGGTGTTGGACTTCAAATCCAATGCAAAAATTAAAGAAAGCAGTAAGTAATACAAAAGGATTTAAAGTGGTTCTGACAAAACCATCTACGTCCTCTCTTAAAATGAGCAATCTGAAAATCAATAATATAAGGATTACAAAGATATCACACGATCTCTTGCTAGCTGATGAATGCCTGTATCCAGCAGTCCACTAGTGCACTCGCCAAGCCCATTCCACTTTTTCGCTTATTCAGATCTAAAGTGTGGCCACTCAGCCTCCAGTTGGTCGTGGAAATTTTAGTTCTTCCTTAGAATGTGAGCTTGCGGTATGTGATGGAGATCCAGTTGGCATGATATATCAAGATATTTCAAGAAGATTTGTTGAAGATGTTATAGAAGATTTGATATATCTTGATAAGATTTGATTTAACTTTAATTATATTAGATTTGATTTATAGATTTGTTAGGATTTAGATTTCATTTTATTACAAAGATATCAAGATATATTTTCTGTATATCTTGATAGATTTGATATGTTTTTCAGATATATTTTCCTAGTTAGATTAGGTTGAGAGATTTGATTTTCTCCTTATAAATAGGGCTTCATATTTTCATTGTAATTCAGTTTTCAGTTTTTAATTTCTAGTTAATAAAAATTGAGTGTTTATTTCTCCAAATCTGAAAGCTCTTGAATTTATGTGGAGTACCTTGAAATTCATTATTGACTTATCAACCGGACTTATACATCCGTTTGTGGCGTCTTCACTATATCCATCGTTGTTGAGTCGAGTTGCTTATTGGGTCGTAGGGGTTCATTTTCGTCCTTGCCTATGGTTCTCTAATGGTTGACTTCAAAGGTGCTGGATTTTTCCCATCGTATTAGTTCTATTTGCTTCCGCGTGCGTTGTTTGTCTTTTCCGTCGAGTTCTTGGGTTGCAATCTAAACTTTCCGGCAATAATCGTATCATTTTAGTATCAGAGCAAGGTTGTGTCTTTCTTTTCTCTTCCTTTTAATTTCGTGTGTCAAAAAAATGGAGTCTTTATCATCCGTCATCTTTTGTCCCTTAGTTTCTTATCCACTTCATTTTTTTCGTGTCAGTTTTCATTAATTTTTTTTATTTTCCTTTTTTATTATTATTTATTTATTTTTCATTTTTAATTATTATAATTATTATTTTTGTTTTTCCATCTTATTATATCTATATCATCAATATTTTTTCATATCTCATCTATATCATATCTATCTCATTCATATTTATCAATATCTATCAAATTCATATATTTATCCATATCTACTAATATTTATCCATATATATTCTATTCATATCTTAACATATCTATCCCTATATATCTCATTCATATATATCCATATCTATTTTATTCATATTTATTCACATCAAGATATACATATCTATCCATATATTTCTCATCTATCCATGTCCATATCCATATATATCTCATCCATATTTACCATAATTAATCCTTATCTAGCATATCATATTTTTCACCCATTCCTGTTTTTAGAGTCTTTCCGATTGTTCTGGTAGTTTTTGTATGGTTAAAAAAAAATGATTTGTGAGATAAAGCGGTGAAAGGCAAGAGTTCGAGAGAATACAAAAGCCATAATTTGAGTGATACACAAGCATTGAGTGATACACTAGAGCTCGTGAGGTGGTATGTCAAAAGGTAATTATTCGGAGTTGTCCTAGGGAAAAGGAGGCGACAGAGATGATAATTTTGGAGACCAAACCGAATATATGATGAAGGTTTTGAAAGCTGATTTAAGAAAGATGGTGCAGTCAGAGATGGAGAAATTGCATCTCTGACTAGATAAAGCGGTGAAAGGCAAGAGTTCGAGAGAATACAAAAGCCATAACTTGATGCATTGGAAGATGATTATTTGGGCAGCAGAAAGATGAGATATAGACAAGCAAGGTGGAAGAATCAACTAGATAATTACTCCCCGTTTGACAAGCTTCTGTCAATGGTGGAGCAGGCGTTGGTGGCAACCAAGTCTAAGTCATTGCCTGCTTCAGTTCAAGAAATCAAGAAAGAACATATAATAGTTCACATACTATTGGAGGTTCTTGGTGGAGCATTGGTGGCAATTGAATCGGAGTCGATGCAACCAATTTAAGAGATTGAAAAAGAGGATGTGAGAGTTGCTACACCCTTGGAGAGTCATATTGAAGACAATGCAGGATTTGAGGTTCCAGCTACACTCACTGTCATTAACAGTCCAGTTATGGGTATGCAAAGCCAAAGTCAAGAGACCCAATGAAGAAGACATTGTAGTTCATACCCATTGGAGGAAGTTAAGGAAGAGATCGCAATGTCATTTGAGTACTCTGTTGTTGCTAGAGAAATTTTCAGTGTACATAATCAAGTGGATATACATCAGGGTTCAGTGGAGGAGAATGTTGAGGTGGAAATAGTTCATAAGTTTGTTTCTAAAAGAACTATTATTCTGAAAAGGAGGATGCATGAAGAAAAGAAATTGCTAAAGTTTGAACATGATGATGTGCTAAACAAGCCAACCAAAGGCAATGTAAGATGGTCAATTTAATCTGGTGCAAACTTGAAATTGAGGACAAATCTTTTTGAAGAGGAGGGAATGATGGAGATCCAGTTGGCAAAATATATCAAGATATTTAAAAAAGATTTGTTGAAGATATTATAGAAGATTTTTGATATATCTTGATAAGATTTGATTTAGCTTTAATTATATTAGATTTGATTTCTAGATTTGTTAGGATTTAGATTTCATTTTATTACAAAGATATCAAGATATGTATTCTATATATCTCGATAGATTTGATATGCTTTTTCAGATTTATTTTCCTAGTTAGATTATGTTTAGAGATTTGATTTTCTCCCTATAAATGGGGTTTCATATTTTCATTGTAAATCAGTTTTCAGTTTTCAATTTCTAGTTAATAAAAATTTTTAGTTTATTTCTCCAATTTTGAAAGCTCTTGAATTTCTGTGGAGTACCTTGAAATTTAATATTGACATATCAATCGGACTTACACATCCATTTATGGCATCTTGACTATATCCATCATTGTTGAGTCAAGTTGTTGTTGGGTCGTAGGGGTTCGTTTTCATCATTGCCTAAGGTTCTCTAAGAGTTGACTTCTAAGGTGTTGGATCTTCCCCATCGTATCAGTTCTATTTACTTCTGCATGTGTCATTTGTCTTTCCCGTTGAGTTCTTGAGCTACGGTCTAAACCTTCCGACGAGGATTGTATTAGTATGCACCCGTAATAGTTAACCACCAGAATAGTGGTAACTCAAAGATGTTTTCTAACTTGAAAAGTAAGAAAACTATGTAGCTCTTATAAGATGCACAGAGCCTTGTGTTCAAGAAGGAACACGGAAAAGCTGATAAAACAGCCTGGAAGCTTTTAGTGTTAGAGTTTCATTGCATTCTTGAAAGATCAAAATTTGCAAAAGATTAGATTGATCAGATTGGTTGGATTCGTACCAATTTATGTATGTGTGTGTCTCGTCACCATAATTAAAGTGTAACCTTCATTAGATGGATTGCAACCTTTATTTATTAACACTCCTTGGAAGGTTTAAAATTGGAGCTATTGTGAGACAAAAGGATCATGTCCAATAGTTGTCTCACTTTTCCTGATTTGCCACATCCTTTTTGTCAGAGCAGATGGACTTTGTTGCTTTAGTCAGAACGACTACCTAGCTAGTTCGAGGAACATTAACTAGTAAATTCATTAGACGAACAAGATTTAAGGATGACAGACTTTAATATTTCATTTCTTAAAGTCTAGACTTATAAAGTGTCTGCTTGTCTTGGCTTGCTTCTATCTCTTCTTGCTGGTTTGGGGTCTTTGCTGGTGACACTTTGCTGGTGAATCGCCAGCTGGTAATGACGTGTTTGTTAGCAATCTCCTGGGTGATGGCCCTTTGCCGATGTAGGATTTTCAGTCAGCAAACTCCCAACAAGATCCTTTACTCGTAAATGCAATGCAGCCAGCAAGCTTCGATCAACTTCGATTTACGACTTAATAATCCTATACAGGACATTACAAGTTCGGACTAATCTAGCTAGAGACACCAATTAGATTGACTCATCAAAAAAACATATTAGGGAAGGTATTTCTAAAATAAATTCCTAAGTATTTCCTCTTTCTTGATGTAGTCAAACACACTCTAAAGCTGCAAAAAAAGTTGCAAGTTTTCCAGTTTACAAAGAATTTGTCTATCAGACTCTAACCCGAAAACAATAATCTTGCACAACCTACCCTACTGTTGTTCCCCCTGAATGGGAGACATATTGCTCTGTTAAAACCATAAGGGCGATAAAAACTTGTTGTCTACATAGAGTATGTAAGTTCAGCAAATGTGAGCGTAGAATGAATGAAGACAACCAGCACCATCACTTGGAAGACCTCATGCCCTTGAGGTGCTCCGCCAGCTCTGCAATCCTTCAAAGTTCTTCTAATCTCTGCAAGTCCCCCTCTCATTGTCTTCTCTCCTCAGCTGCTCTTTTGTCTCTCTCCTCCTTGTTCTTCTTGCGCTCTTCTTCATCCTTTGTCAGTACTTTGAACAGGGTGGTCACTTTTTAGGTGAGGAAGGAAAGGTTGGACTTAGTTGCATCTTATTTTTGTTTTATCACTTCAAAGAGATTGGAGACTTATTGTTGGAATTTGAAAATGGAGTTTTACATGAAGTTTAAGGCATTAACAATGTTAGCTTGAGAGACAAAAGTGGATGTTTGTGCCATCTGAGTTTGAAAGTTACTAGACTGATATGTGGAGGAAGAAGAATCAATTGGCTCTTCAATAATAGGAATTCACTAGATGGGTGGGGACACTAGCGCCATAGTTTCTTCCCTTTGAGGAGTCTCCTCCTGAGCCTTAGGCTCCCGAGCTTGGCCAGCCTTGTCTTTCATATGCTGCTCTCTCGTCCTCCTAAGCACTGCTAAGGAAAGCTTCTTTATCATTCATTGCTCGCCTTTCAGCGTTCTTACCTCCTTCTATCGAAGTGTTTCACTAATTGCAACGTTAAGTTTGGCTTCTCTCAAGAAAATATTAGCAGCGACACTAGCTCCTATTAAGACTATGATGAGCGTTTTAGCTTTGAGGATGACAAGCGTTTCCTCTCTTCTCCTGGCAGCCAGCTTCACATCCTTAAATCTTATTTATCCTCTGATAGCAACACCAATCCACTTAATTTCAGCACATGCTTGGCCTCAAGGAATGCATCGTGCAACATCGATGCAAGCTGCTGATCTAAGTTAATGGACTCTAAAACTTGGGCTGCTGTCTCCATCATTATGTGTAGAGGTGGTGGCACATTTTTCTCATCACTCTCTTCTCTGAGTTGGCAGATTTGGATTAGCCTGTAGCGAACCTCTGCTAACTCAACTATCTCCTATGAGCAGAGGTGATAATCTTGTAATTTGACTCATTTATCTATATTATTTTCTAGTATTTTATTTAGTTTTTTTATATATTTTGATCATGAGTATATTTTAGAGGGTATTATGCTTGTCATGGTGTGTTTTTACAGGTTTTAGGCCAACTTCAATGGAAACTCGTACCGAAAGCAGTTGATGTTCAAAGAAACATTTACACCTTCTTCTACACATGGAATCTGAGCTAATGGAGCATGGAAATGGAAATATATTTGAGTTATCTTTCCAATGAAATTTGAATCGGGTCAATCGGAGTTCGGGAGTAAAAGTAATGGCCGAAACCGTGAGATTGCGCATAAGGATCGAAAGGGGGAAAATGTCTCTGTTTCGACCGACGTGAAGGCCACATCGACCGACGCAAGGTGATCCGCGTCAACCGACGCAAGATTCATATTGACTGACGCAGACCCAAAAAAAGGAATTTTCGAGATTTTTATGTTTAAATCATATTTTTGGCCTTAAATCCCAAATTATACACCTCTACCTCTATAAATATTTGTTCTGCTCGAGTTTTGAAGAGTCTTCTGTTGGAGTGTTGGAGTTTTTGAAGTTTTAATTATTTTGGAGAGGATTCTGTCATTATTGAGCCCTCAGTTTAGATTTTATTCAAGTTTTTAGAGGTTGAAGACTTGAACATCCTTTATTTTTATTGCAAGTTTTTATTATGTAATTTAATAACATGTTTCTTAGATTTCTTTCCATCATGAGTGGCTAGAAAACCTAGCGGGTTCTAGGGCTATGTGTAATTAATCATGTTTGCATGTTAGATTAATCAACTCAAATTGCATGGTTTCAATTCATGATTTAATTGATAGAACTTAGAATTGAAGATGGATCGAGAGATGAACTTGATTCTATGTTCATAATTGTTAATCGAAAGACCGAGAGGAGAAGATTAATAATAGAAAGAGGAATTAGAATACAATTGATTTTCTGTCTTAAAAGGAAGATAAGTAATTGTATGGATTAAATCTTATATTTTTATTGAGGTCAATTATTATTGTGTTCTTAGCCAACCAAGCATATACAGTCACATAATAATAACCTAGGTTAAAATTACCCAACCAATGAATTTTAATACTTTATTTGATTTCCCACCATGATGACTTGATTGATTTGGCATGTATTCTAATTGATTATTTGCCCTAGAATATGTGTTCTTTACTTTGCTTTCAAAACCCTTTAAATTCCAGTTTTGTTAACTTTATTTTCCAAAACCAAAACCCAATTTTCTGTTTACTCAAACAATAAATCTTTGAACTATAGTTAGTACATGAGATAATTTTGTTGCTCAATTCATCTGGGTTCGACTACCTTTGGGTATTTTATAAATTTATTTGCCACTGTATTTGTAATTAATCTTCGCAGTGATCAAGAAGCCATCCACATGTTAGCCCACGCCTATTCATATCTCCAGACGCTAAGACCCAAGCGTCCCATCATGATTTCATGATCCTAAAAAGTCAGATCATGGAGAGATATGCCCATATTTCTCCAGCGAATGAACTCATTCCTCAGCTGAGTGATAAGCTCAGAGTCATTATCGAAGATGTCAGTAAAGTGCTCCTTAGCTCTTCTATGAGTTGTCTCTGGATACAAAGAGATATGTCCTCGCTCCAAGGAATAAGATCCTTGCTTGATAATTCATTGCTAAGTACAAGAGGACACCATTGCTTTATCCTATAGATCTTGTGGTCCGGATGAGGGAGTCCATCGAGAGAGATTCAAACATCAGCATATGGACATGGAAGCTTGTTGTCCACTCTTGTCTTTGTATCCCAAGGATGTATCCGCCAATAGCCTTTGCTTTCTGCCAAGAAATCAAATTTGTCATTGAGGATAACATCATTATCTTTAGTATCAGAAGATGAATCCATAGAAATATAGTCTTCTCATCTCCCTTCCAAAATGCTAGTTTTCTGGGGTGGTCGTCCACTTAGATGATCCTGAATCAAAAGAAGCAATAGAAGTGGATGTGCCAACATCCTCTTGCGCAGCTGACCGTTCCAGATCTGTACCAGCCACCCCTTACTCTGCTGGTACTTCTAGTTCCTCCTGGTTGGTTGCTCGCTTGCTCTCAGCAGCGAGGTTTACCAGATTGTCTATTGTAGGAAATAATTGTATTATTTTTATCATAAGGTTACAATACTTGATTGTTGTAATAGTTTACGACTGTGTTTTAATTTCTATATTTATTGTTTTCAGGTATATGTATATCATATGTTATCAATATCTTATCATTAATCCCTTTGATTGTTTCCTGAATGGAGATATCGTTTCGAGTATATTCTTTGGTTTGATGTTCATGCATATATTCTTTCTATGGATCAACTAGTTCCCCGGTATGAAGAGGTCTCTTAGCTTGAGCAAGAGTTCCATGACATATGGGTTGCATCTGATAATTTTGTTTACACTATAATCATGAACAACCTATCTAGAGACTTGAAACTTAAGTATATAAGTTTCTATATTGATGTTAGATTTAGAGAGATCTTTTAACAGTGTATGGGGAGGTGGAACAGACTATTAGTTATGATCTTGTGAAGGATCTCGTTTGCAAGAAAATGGCTAAAGGAAGTTCGGTGACTCCACATGTAATAATCATGGTTAATATCATGAACAAATACATGTGTAAGAGGTGGATGTATTAATGCTACAACAGCAACAAATATCATCTTGAAGTCTCTTCCTTAATCCTATGAAATTTTATAAAGACGACTACTAAAAGACAAGAGTACACTCTCAATGAGTTACTCTGAAGACTGATAGTGGAGCAGTGTGATATAGTATCATGGGAATCAACTCCTACTTTGACTGCATTTGACAACACAATTATTGAAGATAATGACATGATTAAAAAGTCAGAAGAATATATGGGAAGTATAGGAATATTCTACAATTGACAACTTGAGTTTTCATTATTATTTACTACGGATCATTTTTAAGATATTGGAAATAAATACAGATTAGAGAAACAAGGCAAATCTATGCATGTTCCTACAAAATTAATTGCAATAGATGGATTTAGGAATACCTTGACTCTAGCAGATTGAATAACAGGTGGAAAGAGTTGAATGGTGTTTCTACAGATCTAATCTTCTAATACGTTCCTTTGCTCCTCAGAAATCTGATAAGGATACGCCATCACCTCTCTCTCCTCTTTATTTTGTACTATGTATTGAATAATGACTGTATGTAGATCTAATAGAAGAAGGGGTTTATATAGTATTAGGGTTTGTAAACCCTAATACTAATAGGCTCAGAGCAGTTTGTTCACTAGAACATATTAATTAATAAAACATTGTTTTGCTTTCACCAAGGAAAACAATGTTATCTTACCCCTTTATGATCACATTATTAGGAATGGTTCAATTAAACTAATATGATCCACATATTTAAGGTTATGAACATTCATTATTTAATTTGGCATATGAAAATTAGCGATAATCAATTAATATCTTATTTCCTGAGTAGTACCCCTCACACCTTCTTACTTATGCTTGAATAAACAATTCAGCATGCATGACTTAGCATAAAGAACCTTGTGAGCTCATCGGGGAATGTTCCCATCCTTAAATGTATATGATTACCGGCATGTTCAATCTAAGTAGGCAACACACAAATTGTCAACAACCAAAATGCAGATTTTAGAGTACATGTAAGACTCGCCATCATAGCAAATCAAAGTGTGGTCAACTCGTATGTGCCCCTTAGCCTTCTGTTAGGTTTAAGATCATAGGAAGTATGTTAAGAATCTGGCTCATTCGTATGTCACTGAGAATGGCACATCCCACTATTGATACCATCAATACATAATGATGTACCGACACATTCAAGTAGCTAGGATAAGCTCACTTATGTAATGATATGCCACAACTTTCACCGGCAGTCTATCTAGAAACTGTCTCGGCCATGATATTGTTTACGCCTTGCTACGTATCAATTCATATGATCATCTATGATCTCCTAGGCACCATATCATCATTCCTATTGGTGAAATAATAGGATATTATGTTCGTGGTATATTCATGGTTATATCAGATAGCGACCATTATTGATGCAACATACATATGAAGACCAATATATTAAATATTTTATTGTTACGAATACACTTAATCATATATGCTTTCAGTATAGAATCCCAAAAATCTTCAACTTATACTCAGAGTATTAAGTGTGTCTATGAAATCTAGCAATTAGAAATTGGACACAAAGTGTCTTGCTTAAAATCTTCAGCCACAAATTATGAACATGTCTCCTAGATCTTCTAAGGTAAGCCCTTTGTAAATGGATGTTCTCGATTCTCCTTTTTATGGATCTTTTGGATTAGCAAATCGCCTCTTGCTACGATTTCTAGTATAATGTGGTACTTTCATTCTATATGTTTTGATGTCTTGTCAGTCCTGGGTTCCTTTGAGTTTGCCACTGCAACAACATTATCACATTATATTATGATTATTTTACGCAAACTCAGAACGATATCCAGCTCTAGGAGGAAGTTTTGGAGCCATACCGCCTCCTTCAAAATTTCTGAAGCTGCTACATACTCAGCTTCGATGGTGGAGTACGTGATAAATTTCTATTTTGCACTCTTCTAAAATACAACTCCTCCTCCAAGGGTAAACACACATCATGATGTCGATTTCTTCTTATCTTGATCCGCCTTGAAATACAAATCTGTATACCCTACAAGACAGAAGTTCTCACACTAATATACAAGATACAAGTCTCGTGTTCTTCTCAAATACTTGAGAATGTGTTTTACCGAATTCCAATATGCCTGACTGGGATTGGATTCATATCTTGCCGTCATGCGTACATCATAGCAGATGTATGGCCTCATACAAAACATTGCATCCATGAGATATCTTACTGCAGAAATGTATGGTACAATTGCCATCTCATTCTTTTCTTTCTCAGTCACAAGGCATTATGACTGAGAATGATGAATACTATGAGGATAAGGCAAAAAACCATCATTGGCATCTTGCATGCTTGAACAAGTCAACACAGTATCAATGTAAGTAACCTAAGACAAGCTCAACATCCTTGCAGGACTTTGATCCCAAGAATGCAGATATTAGAGTACATAAGACCAATCAGTTTCTCAATGAGATAACTGACCTTGAGTCCAAAACTGACACTAGATGAGAACTTCTTATTCTTCCTAATGCCTTTATTCTTCTTGGCATTCTCCAACAGTCGACCAAAAATGTATTCTGCCCAGTTTCCTTCGGGTCCATCGTCAAGTACCATCATAACAACATATTGTGGTTGACTCAATTCTGAGAAGGATCTCACTCCACAATATAACATTCTCAGGGCAATCTCATTGAGAGTCTTGTAAACGGCTTCAGTTATGATATTTTAGTGGCTGGTTTGAACTTCTTCTTGTGATCGTCCTTTTTCCACTCGACCCAATGTCTTTCCATGGCATCCTTGTCATGATCAAGATAACTGGCGATGTTGATCTCTTTGTTCAGTAGATGAAAATTCAGAGCAATGACATCAGCATCAACTCGGATATCTGTTTTCTCAATCTCTGTTTTAAATGATTTTTCATCTTGGGCTATGATCGCATGTTCGTAGAATTTTGCTACGCGATAGATTTTGAACCGTCGGGGAAATGCAGTCAAGAATTGCGTCAATTTCTCTGCGGAAAGCTTCTTGGTGAGTTCATCATTGGTAACAATAGTTCCGATATCTCTCCAATTTAAGATATTCTCCTTCACGACTTGGGCCGCGCGAATCTATTTTTTGGAGAGTCCATAAGAATATACATCGTATTTCACAAATTAGACAAAATGTGCGTGTGGAGTTTTCTCTGTGACAACGTATTGCTCGGGGTTATCGGAGGTACTGGGACCTTCCATTTGTTGTGTCTTCTTCTTCGGCATGTTGAAGATATAATGTAGGTGAATGAGATGCAGAAGTTGAAGGCTTGGGATTTCTGATGAAAGAGTTGCAGAGAGTAAGGGTCGACGATGATGAAGAAGAAGGTTTATGAAGGGTTTATAAAGGCTTGATCAATTTTTAATCAAGATCCATGACTGAGATTGAAACCCTTTTCTACAATCGACGACTGAGATTGAGGCTGACGTATGCAAATGTTCACCTCTGGTGCGCCGTTCAGGAGCATGTGGGATGGACAACATGGCTCCACGTAATATGGTGTTGTGCTACCCACATTAAATGCGACGTGCAGCCGACGACTTTCAACGAATTCAAAATTTGTGTCCACTTTCAATTGTAGTTTTCCTTACCCATCTGCTTCATCAAACTGCGTGGGACAGTTCACAACTGTCCTTATCGAAGAACTAAAAAACTGTGTCATCCTTAGTTTTCAGTTAGAAACTGTCATCTACCTTGATAGTCAAAAGTTGTGACTCTTCCCAGTTTCTTCACGCAATTTTATAAAGCTCAGTTTCAGAAAACCATCCTCAGATTTTAATGCGAGGTCTGAGAAACCGTACTTCACAGTTTGACCATTCACTAACTCTGCACCCATTATCCTTCTGACCTCTTGGCCACATGTCCATTCATGGATGGTTCGATGTAGTTGTCAAGCATTTGTGGACTTATCAAATTTTGAATCTGAACCGTGAAGAGTCATGTCTTGCATTTAAGTATCTTGATATCCTCTCGATCGTCGCACGAGATTGTCTATAAATACTCATTCAACGAACAATGGATATCACATAACCCTTTGCTTCTTTGACTTAAATATCACATTTGAAAGAAAATGTCTGCTCCAAGTGATATCGCAAGAGTCTCCGTTCAGCGAAATAAGATTTTGGATAGGGGTGGGCTTTTTCGTCAATACTGGAGAAATCCGACCATCTATGAGGAAGTGATGGGAAGCCTGCGGGCAAATGGGCTTGAGTCTTTTGTGAAAACAGAGCCTCACACCTTTCAGACGGATGTTTTGAAGGTGTTTGCTCACAATTCCACCATCACTGAGGATGACGAGATCTACTGCAATCTCTGTGGGGAGGAGTTCTTTTGGTCTGCTGACTCTTTTGCTGTCGACTTCAGGCTTAGTTGCAATGGGATGCCGGTCATGGACTATCTTAAAGAGGAAACGGCGCCTGAGTGGTTGGCTTGGCAGCGATGGAGAGCAGCGGACGTTGGGTTACATCTAACTGTGACTTCCGGGTTCCTAATGTCGTGCTATCGATTGTCCTTCGACATCATGAACCAGATGGTGGTCTGAAACTCCCATCTGGATTGTGACTTTTCTCCACTTGTCTGGAAGGCGATGATGGCATTTGAGGCCGAGGCTTAGGTGGATTGCGCAACCTTCATCTTCGACCGCTTGAAGATAGCCCTCCAGGATCTGACTGTTTCACCAGTTCCTTTTGGAATGCAGTTAAACTGGCTGATAGAGAAGCGGATCGCCTACTTCACCGAAGGCCAGTCGAACTTGGTTGGCTCCGACTACTATCCCTCAAGATGGATGCCCACTCGATGATTCTATTTGAACAACCTTTCTGATTTTTCTGCAATTTTTATTTATTTTCTTGTTTGTGTATGATGTACTCCCCTTTCCATCATGAATGAAATCGTTTCTCCTTTTTTTAAAATGTTGAGCAATCAGTTCTATAATTAATGCAACTGACTTAACTACACATCTCATCAGTTTTGTGCAGCTCAGTTTTCATCTCGGTCCCTTGAGATTTTATCAAACTCTAGTAGTCCTAGTTTGATACGTAGCTCTTTTAAACAAGCCTCAGGTAGCGGTTTGGTGAAAATATTCGCTAGCTAGTCCTCCGTCCTTAAATATTCAACCGATATATCTTGCTTCTCAACGTGATCTCGGATTAAGTGATGACTAATGTAGATGTGCTTCGTCCTAGAATGGAGAACTGGATTCTTTGAAATGCAAACTGTACTCTTGTTGTTGTAGTATATCGGCACACATCCACTTTCTATTCCATAATCCTTGCGATGTTGCTTTATCCAAAGCACCTGAGCAAAGCAGCTGGCGGCTGCAACATATTCGACTTTAGTGGTTGAAGTGGCCACTGAATGCTGCTTTTTGCTTAACCAATTGATCAGCTTATGACCTAGGAACTAACACGTTCCACTTGTGCTCTTCCGATTCTGAAACCTCCAAAATCTGAATTCAAGAATCCATTTAGCATGATTCCATCGGACTTGGGATACCATATGCCCAACGACTCAGTCTTCTTAAGGTATCTCACAATCCTTTTAGTTGCTTCCATGTGGGACTTCTTAAGGTTCGCCTGGAACCTTGCACATACTCCCACAGCATAAGAAATATCAGGTCTGCTAGCAGTTAGATATAGAAGAGACCCAATAAACCCTCGATAAGCAGTTTGATCAACTGCTTCTCCTTCTTCATCAAGAGTGATCTGAGAACTGGTGCTCATTGGGATCCTCAGAGACTTTGTCTTCTCATGGCAGAATTTGTTGATCAAATCTTGAGTGTATTTCTTCTGAATAATGAAAATTCCTTCATCAGACTGATCCACTTGCAATCCAAGAAAGTATGTCATTTTGCCCATCATACACATTTGGAATTTGTTTTGCATCAACTGGGCGGACTTCTCACAAAGATTTGTGTTCTTGTTGCCGAAGATGATGTCGTCTACATAGATTTGGACAAGCAAGATGTCTTCTCCATCTCTTATTTTGAACAGCGTTTGGTCGATTGTCCCTTTTTTGAATTCATTCTTAAGAAGAAACTGAAATAATGTTTCATACCATGCTCTAGGAGCCTGTTTTAGTCCATACAGAGCTTTCCTCAATTTATTGACTTGGTTTCCTTGCTCGAAACCTGGGGGCTGTTCAACGTAGACCTCTTCCTTCAATTAACCATTAAGGAAGGCACTCTTCACATCCATTTGAAGAACTTTGAAGTTATGATAGGCTGCATATGCCAAGAATAAACGAATGGCCTCCAATCTGGCAACTAGAGCAAACGTTTTGTCGAAGTCTATCCTTTTGCACTGCGCATATCCTTTGGCTACCAATCGAGCTTTATTCTTTATGATGGTGCCGGTCTCCTCTCTTTTGTTCTTGAAGACCCATTTGGTGCCAATTACGGATCTGTGTGTTGGTCTATCCACCAGGTACCACACATTGTTGGGAGTGAACTCTCCTAACTCCTCTTACATCGCATTAATCCAATCCGTTGACTGAAGTGCTTCACCAATCTTCACAGGTTCAATCTAGGATATGAAGCAGGACATCAATGCACTGCCTTGCATTGTTCGAACAGGGTTATCCAGAACAGCTTCTATAGGATGATCCCTTAGCCAACTGGGCTTCTTCACAGCTATGGCCTCAACGGGAGTTTATGTGAGCTCAGTTTGAACTGTTGGGGGGTCTTGATGAAGTAGTTCATCTCCATGCTCTGGAACTGGACCCTGCACAACAACAGCATTGTCAGCTGGAGCTGCTTCCTCAATTGCTTCAGGATTGACCTGCTCGGCTTCAGGCTACTCTACTTCCAAGACTGTTGCATTGGTATCCTGGGGCTTTTCTTCTTTTTGATCTACTATATTTATAAACTTTAAGGCCACATCAATGACATTGGCATCATTGGCCCTTTCAGCTGTTTGAAGTCCAGCTGAGGCAACTGGAGTCTCAAAATCATCATTCATAGATCTAGTTTGAGGAACTCTTCAATTATGATGAAGACCAGTTTTAGGTTCCTCATTGACATCCTTGATCTCATGATTTTCCAGACCCAGTTCTTGAAGTGTCCTGCGCACTAAAGTAGCTTCATAAAAAACAACATGATATGTTATTTCCACAAGTTGGGTGACCTTATTGTATACCCTATATCCCTTGTATGAAGGATGTCCATAACCAATGAACAAACCTTCATCAGCCTTAGGACTAAAGGTATTCAATTTGGACTTCCCGTTGTTATGGATATAACATGGAGAACCGAATGCACGAAGATGAGCTATAGAAGGCTTACGACCATTGTATATCTTGTAGGGAGTCTTGTGCAGCCGCGTGTTGAATGCACTTCGATTTTGTGTGTAACAGGTTGTCATCAAGGCTTCCCCCCAAAACCTCTTTCCAAGGTTGGTCTCGGCCAGCATGGTCCTCACTGCTTCTTTGAGGGATCTATTCCTTTGCTCGGCAAGGCCATTATGTTGAGGATTTCTTGGAGTAGTCTTTTCATGCCCAATTTTGATTTCAGTGCAGAAGTCCATGAGTGGTCTATTACTGAACTCTATTCCATTATCGGACCTTATCCTCTTGACTGTCACCCCTTTGTCATTTTGAAGACGGGTAATCAGTTCTGGCAGTTGAAGCTTTACTACATCCTTAGACTTGAGCAGCACCATGATGGGTTTTGTATACTGAAAGCATTTATTATAATGAGTATACAACAGTTTATTTCTCCTGTCTGTTAACAATCGTACATGTATGAACAATGGTATCCTCTTGTCTCACCGATAGGGACGATCATACGGCTTGTTGTAGATCGCAGAAGACATAAACCTGATCACAGCCGAGACAGCGTATGAGGATACGTCTGTCCGGATGGCTGCGGCATTGTCGGAATAAGTAGTCTGTCTTGGTTACTTGACATGCTGGTACGCAGAGGTGGCGTATTGATGGACCGCAGTGAGATGTATTCGCCTGTCTGACATCAGCGAATACAAGATCTCGTTATATTGATTGAGTCCAAACCCTAACGAAGGTTCAAGGGTTTGCGCGGGTTGACTGTTGCTTTGACTTGCCATGGTGGAGAGCCTAAGTAACGTGCTCGTATATCCGCATCTTGGGTAACAGCAGTTCGTGTTGTACCGCCTGAGACTGGGTTTAGGTAATCATATCCGAGTAATAGGATGGGGACATTCCCTGAGGAGCTCAATAACATTCATCGTGCCAAAGTCCTGCAGGCTGATTAAGTTCAGGCACGAGTGATATGGTTTGAGTGGTACTACTCAGGAATAATAAGATATTAATTAATTGTAGTTAGAGCTTGTCAGAGGCTCCGATTAATTAATGAATGTCCGGCAACCTTAAATATGGGGATTCTCAATTAATGCAGCCCGTTCTTATAACGTGGTAATAAAGGGGTAGGTCTGTATTAATTCTGTGGTGAAAAAGAATTAGTGTTAATTAATTAATTATGTCCTGGGTTCTGGACATGGGAATTAATTAATTTATAGGCCCACTTTATTATTTGCATTAGGTCCCAGGTCTGGCCCAATTAAATATGCTGAATTGAGCCCAAAATGGCCCATTAGGGTTTACACCCCTAGGTCTATAAATAGACAGCTCTATCTCATAAGTTGTAATATAGTTGAAACACACTAAACCCTAGTGAGAGAGAGGAGGCACCAATTTCGGAGAAGAGGGAGGAGAATTTCGATTCTGGTCCTGCTCAGAATACAGATCTACGGAGTCCTCACCAGTAGTAGATCTGAACAGCATTGTGACACAGCCCTGAAGATCTGATCTGGGGAACAGATTTCTTTCTTCTTCTTTTTATTTGATTTCGAATTTATTCTTGGAAATTAGAGTTCTAATTTCTACTTCCGCAGATAAATTCGAATCGCGTGGTTGAATTGAGATTTGGAATTCAAACGCGAAAGATCGGTTCAGACTCGACAGAGTTACAGTAAACCCTAAATCGACAAATCTTTGTATTAAATTCATAGGAGCATGCTAGGGTTTTGTGAATTTTAATTATGTGCAATAACCATAAATCGATCCGCTTCAAATTGGTTTTGGTGATTCGGTTAACGGAAAAACCCTACACACCACCCGCGTATATCTTGATTAGTCATCAACTACTACTAATGTATACTTATTTCCTCCAATCGTGGGTGGAGTAACTGGACCAAATAGGTCCATGTGGAGCAGTTCCAAAATCCGTACTGTGCTTGCTGTAATTGGCCTGTTCTGTAACGAGGCTCTTGTCGATTTCCCTAGCTGGCATGCTTTACAGACTCCTTCCTTTTGGAACTTCTTTTGTGGTAGTCCTTCAACTAGATTATGCTTCGCCAAATGTCTGATTGAGTTGAAGTTTAGGTGACTTAATCTTTTACACCAGTTTACACCATATGAGGAACTGTGTCCAATATGAGGAAATGTGTCCAATAAGGTAGGTTCCTTCTTCTCCACTTGACCAATCAACTATATAGAGACCTCCTTTCCTGATGCCTCTCATCTTGGTCTCGTTGGTCACCTTGTCTATGATGTGGCAGTCTGATTCTTCAAAACTGACTTCGTATCCACTTTCACTCAACTGGCTTATGCTTAGAAGATTGTGCTTCAGGTTGGTGACTAAGGACACGTTCTTGATGATTATGCAATTGTGTTCCACGCATCCTCTTCCAACTACACGTCCCTTGGAGTTGTCACCAAACATGACTGATGGTCCTTGATGCTCACTTAAAACTCACACGAATTCTCAATGCACTGCAAGGTTTAATTATCAATCCAGATTCTTCTT
Source organism: Plectranthus barbatus (assembly GCA_026898455.1). Taxonomy (NCBI): domain Eukaryota; kingdom Viridiplantae; phylum Streptophyta; class Magnoliopsida; order Lamiales; family Lamiaceae; genus Plectranthus; species Plectranthus barbatus. The sequence continues at coordinate 100,967 of JAPKLW010000653.1, forward strand.
CCCTTCGCCCACTAGATTATCGAGATACTACTACAAAGTATAATAGCTAGGCAATACACAATTGTTGAGTAATTTCTATCAATCTAAGCATTCAAATTAAACCTAAGCTAACATCATGTACAAAGCAATGAATTAAATCAACAATCATCATTTTTCAATCTCAAAACAATCACTTTGTACTGATGAATCGACCGTGGATGAAATTAGAAAACTTAAACAGTTACGTTATCGACCCCTAACTCACTCCTAAAAGCTCATGAATTCTAGACCTATGCACTTCCTCCGCACATGGATTGGATCGAGATACATATGAAAACATGATATTCACGACACGCCTATCTGTGTATTGGCTGCAATGATTGTGTCAATTATCAACATGATTGGCTTTTACCTCTATCAAGTTGAATGGAAGCAAGCTCTAACATGCTTCAATCACAAAGAGGGAGGTAAACATACAATAATCCAACCTAATCTTCACACATCCTTGTCCAAATCAACATCCAAATGGAATTAGAACAACGTACCTCTCAATTGTATCAATAGAAAGCAAAATTGAAAGAGATCAATTACAATTGAGAAGTAGTAAATGATTTCTTCCCCAATTGGATTTGTTTGATCTTGATGTACCCCTCTAGTCTTCAATCCTTCACCAAGGTGTGGTAGATTACCTCTTGGATACCTTGAATTAAGGTTTGAGATGATGGAGTATGGAATTGTAGAGAGAAACTATGTAGATTTTTCCTTAAAGTGTCAAAAATTCTCAAAAAATGTGAGTTTCCCCTTTTTATAATGAGTTGGCAGAGCCCTGGATTGCCCCGTCCGAGATTGGATTGCTGAGATGGTTTTAAACTGAATAACCTCCGTACAGCTCTATCCGGATTGCCCGGTCTGGATCAGGATCGGTCGAGATTTCTCTCTGAACAGATCAGATCTGTCGAGTCTCTGTAGGATCGATAGAGATTCTTCTTTGAAATCCTTCCTGCTGCTCCCCTGCTCATCTCGATCGATCTTCACACCCTTTGCAACTCGGATCGGTCGATTTTCCACCAAAACTCAGCCCAAATGATGAATTATGCTTCAAACCTATCCTACACAATCCAAATCACACCAAACACGAAAATACAACAAAAACAATTGAAAAACATATGATATCAGAGTAAAATGAACACAAACATGCATGCACAAACATCAAAATATAGGTCATTTTACTCACATATCAGTCATCTGCACATCACAAGGTTCTTGAGCAGATCCTTTTCTCCAGTCATATGCGCCGAGCATCCGCATTCGAGTATCCATGCTCTTCTTTTCTTATTGGACTGGAATTCCTGTTCCTGCAAGACAGAAAATTATGCTTTAGGTCCCCGCATCCTTTCAGGTCCTGCAAAGTCAGTTTTCTGGATCCATCATTTTGGTATCCAGATTTGTTTCACTTTTACAGTCCGTGAAACTGAGTTATTCTTGGGTGTCATATAAACCTTTCTCCTAAAATAATGTATGCTATTTGGATGCATGATAGAGAAGGTTGTGGTGTGTGAACTCTTTCTGGAACAGTTGTTCTTGAAAGAGTCTCGAGAAATAGTTCTCGGGTGTTTAGCCATCATAGTCTTTGGAAGGTAAAATTGTCCTGACTCAGGCCTCGAATAGGTGTTCCTCCTATTTAGATAATTGTTATAATGAAATTGAGTTCTATTATAACCTCCCAGATTTCTATCCGGTTGTCGAACTGACTTCCTTGCAACATTTATGGCTTACTTAGTCATTCTTGTTGGTAAAACTGGATTCTTTGCATATTGAACATTACGCTTATCCAGTTTCTAGGAAAGGTCTGGTTTTCTTTCGACAGTTTGTTTATATAGTTTAAGAACTGTGTGGGCTCCTTGTCGAGGTACCAGTTTGGAGTCAGGTTTTGACCAACATTTGGTCTTCTTTTTTTGTTTGACTGACTCTTTGGATTTGACTCCTCTTTTCTCCAACACATTGCCTGAACTGAGTTTGGCTTTGACAAAGCTAAAAAAAGTTTTCTCAGTTCCTGTAGTAAATGCATGTTCGCTCAAATTTTCTTCATTTTGGTGCTCCATAAATCCAATTCCGTATTTATCGGATGGATGTTTTTTAGCATTCAAAATTTCTTTTAATTTTCTTGAGCTCTTTTTGAAAGTACATTCACATTTAACCGGCTTAAGTTTCTTCAAGGATTCACATTCCTTTGAAATATTTTCAAAATTTTCAAGAAGTTTGGAATATTCTTCCTTGAGTTTTTCAAGCTCCTCACTGATTGACATCGTTCTTGCGACTTCATCGGTCTAAACTAAAATCTCTGATTTCAGTTAGGCATTTTCACTAGCTAAAGCATCTTTAATCTCATGAAATCTTTCAACCTCTTTGATAATGTTTTCAAGAGAAATGTTTTCTGAATTTGAGCGACAAAATTCAGAGCTCTCATCTATGCATGCAAATGCAAGAGATAAGGGTAGAGGAGTTGTTACCACTATTTCGAGGTTTGAAGCGTCGGCTTCTTCATCAGTAACATCTCCATCAACAGCTGCCATTAAGACTAGGAGTGCTTCCTCATCATTTTCATCCTCAGACGTGTAGTAGTCGTCATCATTGTTTGAGATGTCTGGCACTTCAGTTCTAGAGAGCATTGCTTTGGCCACAGCTTTTGAAGCTCTCCACTCAAATACCTTCCTTAGTCTGTCTCTCTCCTCTTGAGAGACTAGAGGGCATTCGTACTTCAAGTGATCTAGAGAGTTGCATTCATAGCAAGTGTGTGCCTCTCTCTTTGTGAATATTTGCTCACTAGTCTGAGCTTCTTTTCCTTTAGTTTTGGCCTCCTCGAGGAGTATGGCCAAGTGCCTCATTTGTTCCTCCAGTTTGGCAACTGATAGGTCAGTTTCCTTCTTCTGGTTTGAGGTGGAGGTATCCTTTGCTAGAGAAGATTGATAGGCATTTTTATCGAACTACGTTGGTTTCTTCTGACGTCTCTAGAAGTCTCTCTTGACGAAGAATGCAGCATCATCATTTGCTGCTGAATTCGGGGTTTTGGCACCTCCATTTTTGTTCACCATTTGTATATCCCATTCATGGGCTTGAAGTTCGGCAAACAGCTCTTTGGTTGTCATTTAGATAGATCCATGGTTTTCAGACTTTTGGTTTTGACAAACTAATCTTCCTTTGCCATTCTTGAGAGAATTTTGGCATTCATGTCAGCCACACTCTCTTCTCTTCCAAGACTCTTCATCTCACTGACAATGGTGTTGAATCTCGCTTCCATTGATTTGATAGTTTCACCAGGTAGCATTTGGAAGGATTCATATTTGTCAACGCAGACTTGTTTCTTGTTGTGTTTCATTGCTTCGGTTTCTTTTGTAAACTCATTGATCCAATCCCATAGCTCTTTGGCGCTATTGTTCTCTATGGCTTCGTCCATGAGAGATTCTGGAAGAGATTGCATGATCTTTTCTTGTGCAATAGGATCAAGCGGAGCCCGTTTCTTATCTTCTAGTGTCCACTCTTCAGGTGGTTTATCTACCATTTGAACACCTTGATCCTCTCCTCCGAGCCGGACATTAATCTTTTGAATCTTTAGAGGTCCATTCTTCAAGACTTCATCCATCTCTGGATGCTAGCTCCTTAGTTGGATGAGGCACCTCTTCTTCCATACTGCAAACTTCTCTGGGTTGTATTTGGGAGGACATGGATAATTCATCATTATCTTTAGATAATCTGTTCGCTAATCACAAAAAAATTAGAGTGCAAGGAAATATAGATCCGGTCCTAAGCGACTTAAAGCAAGACAGTCTCGAAAGATCGACCTGCTCTGATACCACTTGTTGGTCCCTGATCAGAGTATGAATAATTGTGCAGCGGAAGTTTTTCTAAGCAGTTGCACTCTAAAACTGGGGGGGTCAATTTCCCAGTTTCGGATTTATAAAAATTGTGTTAGCCAATAATTTAAGTACTCAGTTTACAGATATACACTTCAACACTTTAGAGAAGTGTTGAAGGTTTCAAAACTCAGTTGAAAACTATGTAATGAGAAAAGTAACGAAAAATGTAAATGAGACAGGATATTATAGTGGTTCGGATCCTTAAGTCCTACATCCACTCTTTGGAAATTAATCTGGTAATTTACTAAGTAATGAAGTATACACTCCTCACGATCTATATCCAATTACTGTGAAAGCCAGCGTCCGCAATAAACTGGATCACTCGCCCAGGTAGATTAGGCTTAGTCCTCGTGTAAGGATCACACGGTGAATCACAAATGATTCAGTAAGCAAAAAAGTCTCGTGTTCACAGATTGACAAACGTAGTAAATGTCATCCACTTGTGAGCTTTGAATGCTATGAGCTTTAAATCCAGCAGAGTAACGACACTTTTAATGATTCAGAGTTTTAGTTTCGTGTGTGTGTAAAGTATCTCTCCGGTCCTTCTGCTATTTATAGTTGAATCTTCTGAAAGTAGCCGGTAGAGACAATTTGAATAATGTCCAATCAAAAGCCATTCTTTTTTGTTGGTGCAGACCTGCTCCTCTGCATTTTCTGAACACTGCCATGCTTTTGCAGAGACAGTTTTGTCTTATCTGTGTCAGACTTTGAACAATGTTGTACTGCAGTCATAACTGTGTGTATCTTTGTTCCTTATCATTGAGTCTTCAATGCTATTTATGACTGCTCGGCCCCTTGCTTTTCACGTGTTTCTTTTGGGTAAAATTGTGCTGATCTGAAACTGTGAGGAGCTCTCGACAGTTTCTCTATAAAAACTGTGTCCCCAGTTTTTATTGCTATTTAATCCTTAACAGTTTAAACCTGTCCTCACAGTTTTTCCCACAAATTGCTTCTTGAACTGTCTTCACAGTTTTCTTTGCATATTGCTTCTTGAATTGTCTTCACAGTTTTCTTTGGTCCTTCTGTTCGGATGGTTTTATCTTCAAAAATTGTTCCACAATTTTTGACGGTTTGCTTCTCCTGAACTATTACAACTTGATTATCCTATACAAGGATTACATGAAGTAATAACTCTAAGGACTAAACCTTGGTATACAGTTTTGACACATCAAAACATCAAATTTAAGGTGGGATTTCTACATCAACATCTAACACTTAATCAATGAAACCTTAGCCAATTTAGCCTTAAAAGTTCCCTCAATCTTCACACCAGAAACACTCTCCCAAAAATGCAAAACATTCATATCAGTAGGAATAAAAACTGCGTTCTCATCACAACCATAAATGTTATCAAGCTCTTTCCTATTCAAAATATATGCATGACCTTTAACCTTAAAAGCAGTAGAAAGAGGTGATGGGTTTTGTATACTGAAAGCATTTATTATAATGAGTATACAACGGTTCATTTCTCCTATCTGTTAACAATCTTACTGTAGGGTTTGAGTCTACGATGGACAACACGAGTTGCCATTAATTAAATTCTTGCCAAGGTTCGTTCTTAGGATACCAGGAACAAATTTCAATTAAATAAACCATGCGATCCTATGCATGCTCCTACAATATTAATTGCAGAGGATGGATTAGAGAATACCTGATTTCACCGTTTGATCTACAGATCTAGATCGGAGCCAACAACGATGAAATAGATCTGGATCTGAATCTGAACACTGGCGATGAATAGTTGTTCCTACAGATCTGATCTTCTGATCTGTTCCCTTGCTCCTTGGAAATCTGGTGAGGATTATCTACCAAGTTGAATCCGAGATCCGGAGAAATCGATCAGTTTCTTCCTCAGATAGCCGCCGCCTCTCTCTCTCAATTTACTGATTATACTGAAAAGTCTAACTTGATCTGATGGAGAGAAGGCCTTATATAGTGTTAGGGTTTTGAGAAACCCTAACCCTAATAGGTTGTGAGCAATTAATGGGCCAGACCAGGGATCAGATGCAAATAATAAAGTGGGCCCTCTTTATTAATTAATCCTTCCTTGTTCAACCCAGAACATAATTAATTAATAAAACATTGTTTTAACCTTCACCACGGTAACAATGCTGACTCGCCCCTTTATTACCACGTTATTAGGAACGGGTTGCACCGAACTAACATGATCCACATATTTAAGGTTTTAGACATTCATTAATTAATTTGGCTTATGACAATCAGCCACAATTAATTAATCTCTTATTTCCTGAGTAATGCCACTCACCCGTTTTCACTTATGCCTGAATTAAATAATTCAACCTGCAGGGTTTAGCATAATGAACCTTGTGAGCTCCTCAGGGAATGTCACCATCCTGAAATGGATATGCTTACCTAAACGTCCAGACTAAGCAGGCCACACACAAATTGCCAACACCCAAAATACGGGTATAAGAGTACATGTAAGACTCGCCACCATGGTAAATCAAAGTGTGGTCAATCTGTGTGTGCCCCTTATCCTTCAGTTAGGTTTAAGATCATAGGAAGTATAATAGGGATCTGGCTCATTCATATGTCAATGAGAATGGCACATCCCACTGTTGATCCCATCAATACATAACCATGTACCGACACATCAAGTAGCTAGGATAAGCCCACTTATGAACCGATGTGCCGCAGCTTAGACCGACAGCCTATCCAGGGACCGTCTCAGCTGTGATACTGTTTATATCTCGCTAGGTCAAACGATTCATATGATCCTCTGTGATCTCCTACACACCATATGATCATCCCTATAGGCGAGATAATAGGATATTATGGTTCGTTGTATGTTTGTTTCATCAGACAGCGAGTATTGTTGCGGCAACATATATGAAGACCAGTGTACAAAACACTTAATCATATATGCTTTCAGTATATAATCCCAACACTTACATGTATGAACAATGGTATCCTCTTGTCTCACCGATAGGGACGATCATACGGCGTGTTGTAGATCGCACAAGACAGTATGATCACTTGACCTAGTGAGACATAAACTTGATCACAGCCGAGACAGCGTATGAGGATACGTCTGTCCGGATAGCTGCGGCATTGTCGGAATAAGTAGTCTATCTTGGTTACTTTACATGCTGGTACGCAGATGTGGCGTATTGATGGATCGCAGTGAGATATATTCGTCTGTCTGACATCAGCGAATACAAGATCTCGTTATATTGATTAAGTCCAAACCCTAACGAAGGTTCAGGGGTTTGCACGGGTTGACTGTTGCTTTGACTTGCCATGGTGGAGAGCCTGAGTAACGTGCTCGTATATCTGCATCTTGGGTAACAGCAGTTCATGTAGTAGCGTTTGAGACTGGGTTTAGGTAACCATATCTGAGTAATAGGATGGGGACATTCCCTGAGGAGCTCAATAACATTCATCGTGCCAAAGTCCTGTAGGCTGATTAAGTTCAGGCACGAGTGATAAGGATTGAGTGGTACTACTCAGGAATTATAAGATATTAATTAATTGTAGTTGGAGCTTATCAGAGGCTCTGATTAATTAATGAATGTCCGGTAACCTTAAATATGGGGATTCTCAATTGATGCAGCTCGTTCTCATAACGTGGTAATAAAGGGGTAGGTCAGTATTAATTCTGTGGTGAAAAAGAATTAATATTAATTAATTAATTGTGTCCTGGGTTGTGGACATGGTAATTAATTAATTTATAGGCCCACTTTATTATTTGCATTAGGTCCCAAGTCTGGCCCAAATAAATATGCTGAATTTAGCCCAGTAGCCCATTAGGGATAAAACCCTGGGTCTATAAATAGACCACTCTCTCTGGAAACCCTAGCCAACTTTAGTGACTATTCAAATCAGTGAAAAACCTAGGGTAGAGAGAGAGAGGGGCGACGGCTTGTGTGCAGAGGAGGAGAATTTCGATTCTGGCCTAGCACAAAAACAAATCTACGGAGTCCTCACCAGTAGTGGATCTGAACAGCATTGGGATACAGATCTGAAGACCTAATTTGGAGAACAGAATTCCTTTTCTTCTCTTTCTTCCTTTTTCGATTTTTATCTAGAAATTAGATTTCTAATTTCAGTTTTCGCAGATAAAATCGTATTGTGTGGTTAAATTAAAGTAGGAAATTCCAATGCAAAAATTGGATCAGACTCGACGGAATAACGGTAATCCCTCAATCCACAATTCTGAATATTAAATTCATAGGAGCATGCTAGGTTGTATTGTAAATTTAATTGTGCACATTATCCATAAATCGATCTGGTTCAATTGGTTTTGGTGATTCGGTTCACAGGATGTCCATGCAGGCTCGTGGAGGGTACGAGTACTTCGTCACTTTCATTGATGATTACTCAAGGTACGGATACGTTTACCTGCTTCGCTACAAGTCTAAATGCTTTGAGAAATTCAAAGAGTTCAAGGTTGAAATAGAAAAGAAGGTCGGGAAAACTATCAAGTCACTGCAATCAGACCGCGGTGGCGAATACCTCGGTAATGAGTTCCTGCAGTATTTTTCAGAAAATGGGATTACATCCCAGCGGACTGCACCGGGTACTCCAAAGCAAAACGGTGTAGCTGAAAGAAGAAATAGGACTCTTCTAGAGATGGTAAGATCAATGATGAGTTATGCAAACTTACCAATTTCATTTTGGGGCTACGCATTGGAGACAACAGCTTACGTGCTAAATGTGGTGCCTTCTAAATCAGTTCCTAAGACACCATCTGAGCTCTTCCTTGGTCGCAAACCAAGTTTGTGCAAGTTTAGAGTATGGGGCTGTCCAGCACACGTACTATCGAAGGAACCTGATAAGTTAGAAAGCAGGTCAAAGGTAATGTTGTTCATAGGGTATCCCAGGGAAACGAAAGGTGGTTACTTTTACTGTCCTGAGAGTCCGAGAGTTGTTGTTAGCACCAACACTAGATTCTTGGAGAACGAGTGTGTGAGTAATCACAAGTCAAGGAGTGATATCGTTCTTCAAGAAATTGAGAACGAGAATGCAATTCCAAGGGAAGGGGAACGTGTAGATGTGGGTGCACCTGTGAGAGGTTCAGCACCACAGACACGTTCTTCACTGCAAGGTGCAGGACCACAAGTTACTGCACCTACTAGTGACACGGCATCGATGCCTCGTCGTAGTGGGAGAGTTATTTTCCAGCCGAAAAGGTACATGTTCATGGGTGAGTCTTCGGACTTGAACCCAGAAGATGGACACGAGGACTCTGACCCACTGACTTACGAAGAGGCAGTGCAGGACAAGGATGTTGCCAAATGGCGTGTCGCCATGGATTCTAAAATTGAATCCATAACTGTTATGGATGTATACCAGAAAACTGATTTGCCGGATGGCTTTAGGGCCATAGGGTGCAAATGGGTATACAAGAGAAAGAAAGGAGCGGATGGAAAGATCACGACCTTTAAAGTCAGGCTAGTGGCAAAGGGTTATAGTCAGAAAGAGAGCATTGACTATGACGAAACCTTTTCACCCGTAGCCATGCTCAAATCCATCCGGATACTCCTTGCCATAGCTGCGCATATGGACCTCGAGATTTGGCAGATTGATGTCAAAATCGCTTTTCTAAACGGTTACCTTGAAGAAGGTAGGGACATCTATATGCAGCAACCCGAGGGTTACATACGCAAGGGCGAAGAACATCTTGTCTGGAAGCTTAGGAAGTCCTTTTATGAACTTAAGCTAGCTTCAAGGTCGTGGAACTTACGTTTCAACGATGTGATTAAATCCTATGGATTTGCACAGTTGGAAAACGAAAGTTGTGTTTACCGACTTTGTGTCAGTGGGAGCGTGGTTTTCCTTGCACTATACGTTGATGACATACTCCTATTTGGAAACAACGAGGGAGTGATGTCGGAAATCAAGGCTTGGTTATCCGAACAGTTCCAAATGAAAGATCTGGGAGAAGCTGGCTACATTCTTGGGATTAAGGTCTTACGAGATCGTAAGAGAAGGAATGTTGAGCTTATCCCAGGCATCCTATGTAGATGCTGTGATAGCCCGGTTCAGCATGCAACTCGCCAAGAAAGGCTTGCTACCTTTCAGACATGGCGTTCATCTTTCTAGTGAGCAGTGTCCTCAGACACAGCGGGAGAAAGATGAGATGAGTCTTGTACCATACGCTTCGGCGGTGGGTAGCCTCATGTATGCGATGCTGTGTACCAGACCAGATATCTGTTATGTCGTTGGCATGGTAGCAAGATATCAGTCTAACCCTGGACAGGCGCACTGGACTGCTGTAAAGCACATCCTCAAGTACTTGAAAAGAACTAGGAATTTCTGCCTAATTTATCATAGTGAGGATTTGTGCCCTGTGGGTTATACAGACTCGGATTTCCAAGGGGACCAGGATGAGAAAAAATTGACCTCGGGATATGTGTTTACCCTGGGAGGTGGAGCTGTATCTTGGAGGAGCTCAAAGCAGAAATGCATTGCTGACTCCACCATGGAGGCGGAATATGTCACCGCCTCCGACGCCTCGAAAGAGGGGGTATGGCTCAGGAACTACCTTTTAGCATTGGGCGTGATCTCGAGTTTGCCGAGGAGCATCACAATTTATTGTGATAACTATGGTGCAGTGGTAAACTCAAAGGAACCGCGGTCTCACAGGGCAAGCAAACACATAGAGATAAAGTGACATATCATACGAGAAATCGTATCGAGGGGCGATGTGCAAATTAAGATGATTGACACTGCTGACAATCTTGCTGCTCCATTTACAAAGAGCTTGCCGCAGAAAGTTTACGAAAGACATATTCGTGAGCTGGGTCTGAGGTGGATACCGACCACTAACAGTGGTTAAAGAGATATCAGGCTAGATAGACAGACTGTATACTCTGTAATAGCTTAGTTATGCTTTGAGTATAAGTGGGAGATTGATGGGTTTTGTATACTGATCACTGTAAAATCTACAGATTAATTATGGCAATAGTGGCAAATAAATTTATAAACCCTAAGGTTATCGAATCCAGGGGAATTGTGTGGGGAAAATATCATATGTACTAATTATGATCCTAAAATTCATTGTTTGAGTGAATCAAAAACAGGATTTGGTTTGGCAAATAAAGATAACAATGCTGAAAATTAAAGAGGTTTTGAAAGCATATTTAAAGGAACACAGATTCTAGGGAAGAATTCTAATTATGGATAACATGTAGGAACCAATTAATTTAACAGGTGGAATACTGCAATAATGCTATATTTCCTTGGTTGGGCAAATATAACCTAGATTACTAATTAGTGACTATCTCCGCTCGGTCTCAAGTACACCAAATTAGTCAATCTGATAAGCAAATCAGTTCAATTCCTACAGTCTAGTACATCTTTTTGGATAGTGTAGATTGTATCATGCATTCCTTATCCCACTATCAATATTCACCTCTCAGTCCTTCTATCAATAGCTAGACATCTAAATTAATCATTGTGTTGGGAAAACTTTCTAAGGTTTCCTCCCCCAGTAGCTTTTCTAGCATAGATCATAGTTTTTGGTGTTTTGGTGGATCAAATCCAAAGTCCTACCAGCGTCAGTTGTCTCTAGAGTAGCTCTAGTCTCAAATGTAAAGTCCTGTTTAGGTCTTTTGAGTTGTAAGTCGCAGCTGATCAAGACTCATGCTGACACTGTTCACAAGCATGAGAAGTGCTTACCACTGGTTACTGGTCACCAGTTGGGAAGG
>JAPKLW010000653.1:112542-122756 GCA_026898455.1 Plectranthus barbatus
CCACATTTTCCGCTGCTAAGTTATACCCTGATAATCCGGGACCAACACATCGCCTCTCGGTCCTTGAATTAAATTAGAATTCAAAAATAAACACAGGAATCATGAACCTAATTAATAAATCCTGACATGCATCCATAATAATATCAACCCTGGAACCCGCTAGGGCTTCTAGCCACTCATCGCAGATAGAAATCCAAAAGAAAACATATCAAATTGCATAAAAGTAAAGAACTTACTCGAAAATAATAGGGTTCCGTGTTTTCCAACTCTCAAAACTCTAAAAACTGAAAAATATGATGATGCATATGATAGCTCCCCTGAAAAAGTCGAATTTACTAAGTATTTATTGGGGTGGATGTGTATCCTATCAAATCTAGGGCTAAAGATATGAATAAATTCGATTTTCATCAAATTCCCATGCCAGCAGACCCGCGTTGATCGATGTGGATTGGCATCGGATGACGTGGCTCTCTCTTTGGCATCGATCGATGTGGATTCACGTCGATCGACGTGGTCTCTCGCCCCTTCTGTGCGGTCTCACGGTTTTGGCCAGAACTTCCTCTCCCGAACTCCGATTGACCCGATTCCAGTTGCGTTGGAGAGCTAACTCAAAGATTCATCCATTGAAATGCGCCAATAGCCCGAATTCCTCTTGTGGTAGAACTCTTCACTGCTACTATTACACGTCACCACTTTCGGAATGGTTTTCTCGTGAATGTAGGCCTAAAACCTGCAAAAACACCAAGATACGCATAATACCACCTAATATAGACTCATGCATAGAATATATATATATATAAAATCAATAAAACTACATAAAAATGTAGAAAATAATATAGATAAGCGAGTAAAATAATGAGCTTATCATATACTGAAAGCATTTATTATAATGAGTATACAACAGTTCATTTCTCCTATCTGTTAACAATCTTACATGTATGAACAATTGTATCCTCTTGTGTCACCGATAGGGACGATCATACGGCGTGTTGTAGATCGCAGAACACAGTATGATCACTTGACCTAGTGAGACATAAACCTGATCACAGCCGAGACAATGTATGAGGATACGTCTGTCCGGATAGCTGCGGCATTGTCGGAATAAGTAGTTTGTCTTGGTTACTTGACATGCTGGTACGCAGGGGTGGCGTATTGATGGACCGTAGTGAGATATATTCGTCTGTCTGACATCAGCGAATACAAGATCTCGTTATATTGATTAAGTCCAAACCCTAACGAAGGTTCAGGGGTTTGCACGGGTTGACTGTTGCTTTGACTTGCCATGGTGGAGAGCCTGAGTAACGTGCTCGTATATCCGCATCTTGGGTAACAACAGTTCGTGTAGTACCGCCTGAGACTGGGTTTAGGTAACCATATCCGAGTAATAGGATGGGGACATTCCCTGAGGAGCTCAATAACATTCATCGTGTCAAAGTCCTGCAGGCTGATTAAGTTCAGGCACGAGTGATAAGGATTGAGTGGTACTACTCAGGAATTATAAGATATTAATTAATTGTAGTTAGAGCTTGTCAGAGGCTCCGATTAATTAATGAATGTCCGGTAACCTCAAATATGGGGATTCTCAATTAATGCAGCTCGTTCTCATAACGTGGTAATAAAGGAGTATGTCAGTATTAAATCTGTGGTGAAAAAGAATTAATATTAATTAATTAATTGTGTCCTGGGTTGTGGATATGGGAATTAATTAATTTATAGGCCCACTTTATTATTTGCATTAGGTCCCTGGTTTGGCCCAAATAAATATGCTGAATTTAGCCCAGTAGCCCATTAGGGATAAAACCCTGGGTCTATAAATAGACCACTCTCTCTGGAAACCCTAGCCAACTTGTGTGACTATTCAAATCAGTGAAAAACCTAGGGCAGAGAGAGAGGGGCGACGGCTTGTGTGCAGAGGAGGAGAATTTCGATTCTGGTCTTGCACAACCACCGATCAATGGAGTCCTCACCAGTAGTGGATCTGAACAGCATTGGGATACAGATCTGAAGACCTGATCTGGAGAACAGAATTCCTTTTCTTCTCTTTCTTCCTTTTTCGATTTTTATCTAGAAATTAGATTTCTAATTTCTGTTTCCGCAGATAAAATCGTATTGCATGGTTGAATTAAAGTTGGAAATTAAAACGCAAAAGATCGGATCAAACTCGACGGAATAACGGTAATTCCTAAATCCACAATTCTGAATATTAAATTCATAGGAGCATGCTAGGTTTTATTGTAAATTTAATTGTGCACAATATCCATAAATTGATCCGGTTCAATGGGTTTTGGTGATTCGGTTCACAGGAAAACCCTACAAGAGGTACACTACTGGAGCCTTTCATCACCGTACCAGATAACATGAACTCCTTCGTCAGCTCCATGTAGGCTGGTCATTGCTCCGTCATGTAATTCTTCCATCCAATGTAAGTGAGCAATGTCCACACATCCTCCTTGAGCCTGAGAGCCTCCAATGTCTCCTCATACGGATAATTAGATCCCATAAAAGTCTTCTCAACCACAATTTTGTTTCTCGGGTATTCTTCATCGTCAAAGTTGGAAGGGCGAAGGATCCCAGAGGATTGTTGTCTCCCTCGTGCCCTTTTGCTAGCCATGATCAACAATTGAAGTCAAATTTTGCACGAAATAATTGGGTATGGCAAGAATTGAACTTTGGGAAGAAATAATTTCGAGAGAATTGAGTTTGGGGCGAAATGAGCCCTTATTTTTTTATTTGTGCCAGATTTTGACCCAGACAGACTAATTTGGTTGAAATCAACCTATGTCCAACAGCAAGAAAATCTCGGTCGATTTCAACCAAAATGGGCTTACTGCACACTCCATTTAGGTCGAAATGAAGTCATCTCAGGCAAGATTTTATGATCTGGGGCAAAATTTTATGATTTGGGGCGAAATTTCCCTCTGTAATCAACTTCCCTGCTACATCTCGATAGAAACCTCCTCATCCTGGGCGAAATAAACTCCTAAACTTCAACTTTTTAAAACCAAACCTCCATTTTCCTACAAAATCACCACACGAGATCATTTATCCCCCATTCAACATCCTATCAAGCAATTACCACACTATCTCAATTCCAACTATCCTACAAACTACAATTCATTCAGGACAAATGAACAAAATAAAGGTGCAATGAAAATAAGTTGGGTTGCCTCCCAACAAGCGCTTTAGTTATCGTCGTTAGCTCGACGCACATACCTCAATTTCTTCAATCATTATCAAAAGGAGCAGACCCCGAAGACATACCTTGCTCTTGAGACCATTACTCACCGGGATATGATCATTCATTAATCGAGCACCAAGCTTGGCTATCATCGAACCTTGTTTTTTTCACACTACAACCTTGATAATTTAGCATTTTTACCAACTTATCTTTGGGTTCTTTGACTATTTGGGTGATGTTTGAGTTGTTTTACGTGTTTTATTGTGCATGAATTGGCTTTTGTGCTCGTAATGTCTTGATTGATAAATTATGCAGGTTTTGAGTCGGAAACAGGGAGGAAAACAAAAGATTCTTGAGTTCCAGACCTGCGTCAATCGACGCCAAAGGCGTGTTGATCGACGCAGCTGCTCGGTGGGACGATCGACGCACGGTCAACGCGAGATCGATGCAAGGCAGCGGAGGCCAGGTTCACGTCGATCAACGCACATCTTGCATCGATCGACGTGGGTTCTTCATGAGAGTCGATCGACGCGAGTTCTGCATCAATCGACGCGAATCCGGGAAATCTTTATCTGATCCTGATTTGAAGATTTAGATATATCTAGTCCTAGATACTACATGATACATCTATCACAGCTATATAACGCCATGTAAAATTCGAATTTTAGAGTGTAGAATTTTAGAGTTGAAGATTTTAGAAGATTTCCAAGGGTTTTATGTTTTATGATTGAAGATAGATTTTTGTGGGAAGACATCTACACCCAGTTTTTATGCAATTCATGTTTTTATTTATCTCTAATGATCCTATTCATGAATATGTGTAACTAACTTCCTTCTCAGATTCTAGGGGTTTCGAACTATCAATGTTTGCATGTTAGATTAATTGAATTGATTTTCCTTTCCGATCTTAGTTTGTGAATTTTGTGCTTATTTATAATCTTGAGTTGCTGGCCACATCTTAGGATTAATTAGTTGAGAATTAGAGACGTAACTGTAATAGTTTTCAATGGAAAGAGTTTTCACAATATAATTTAATTTCTTGTATGAACAGAAGGGAATAGATTATAGGAATAGATCCGTAGATTTTTGGAGTTAATTAATTAATCTTGAGACCGAACAGAGATAGGTAATTGATTAATCAATTTTATGAATTGTCCAATAAAGAAGTTCATAATATTTTTCTGATGTTTCACTACGAAGAGGAATTAAATTGGGAATTAATCTATTCATTCATACATGTAATACTTGATAGGTAGGTATCCCTGGAATCTGTACTTCTCATATCTGCTTCCATCAAGTTATTTTTATTTTCCTGTTTAAGTTTTAAATTGCGACATTAGTTTGAAAACCAAAACCAAAATTTGAATTTCCCCTAACCAGTATTTTGAGAACTTATGTTTTAGTAATTAAGGTTTTTCGTTACTTCTTTCCCCTGGGATTCGATAATTTTATTTGCCGCTGTATTATTAGCTCTGTCAAATTGCTAGTAAAATAATTCTGCGATCAAAAATTGGCGTCGCTGCCAGGGAATAGATAGATTTAGCGCCTATTACTAATTCTGTTGAAGATTTTTGGATTGAATTGTATTTTTAGTTTTATTTTCGCAGTTTGAATTTTTCTATTTTTGGTATCTGCTTCGATCGATGCAGGGTCACGTCGATCGATGTAGACAAATTTCTCGCGTCGATCAACGCCAATTCACGTCGATCAACGCGGGACTTTGTTTTCACTGTTTTTTGAATTTTTACTTTAAAACTAAAATTTTCTTTTATCTTTTGCAGGTAGTGCATGAAAAAAAAGGGGAGTATGTCTCGATTTCAATCGACGTATCCTGGCGTCGATCGAAATCGAGAGGCTGGCGTGTTACACTTCGACCCGTGGAAGGAGTCGACAAGAAGACTTCCATCAACCGAAGCGACCCTGCATCGGTGGATGCGAAGTGCTAGCCGCAAAAATTTAAGTCGTGCGAGTTCCAAAGCCTCCGGGAGATAAAAAGTTGATGTCTGAGATCAACTACCAGGTATTGTTCCTTCTTTTGTCTAATTTTTAAACTTATTCCACTCCTCGAGTTGGAAATAAGTTTGGGGGGATGTGGACAAGAGATGGAACATTCTATCTTTTATTTATTCTGCTTTCCGTATTTAAATTTCTGCATAGACAAAAAAAATTTCAAATCTTTTTTGAGTTTAATTATTGGACATTGTCTCTTCCGAATACGATTTGCGATTGATAATTCATCGTTAGATAGTTTGAATTGATTGGGATTGTGATTGAAGTAGCCAATGAATGCAGAATACCGCATGAAGTGTTTGATTTTGATACTCGCACTTACTTGATGAATTGGGTTTTGATTTGATGTTTACGATGGAAGAATAAAATTGCACCCTGTGTGAGGATTTTGAGCCTTATTTCGTTTCATGTGAGATTCACATGTGTGTTTTTATTTCTCTAGAACTTGCATTTTTTTCTTTTTCAAGACTGCATAGTGTGCACAAGTATAGAAGATAATCTTTGGCCATCTTTGATAGTTCAATTCCCTAAACACTGTTCCTTCACAATAAATTATCCCTAGTAAGCCCCATTGTGCCTAACTCCATTTTTTTGTCTTGTCTATGAGATTTTTATGGAGTTATAATGGTTTTTGTCTTGTCCATAAGATTTAAGGAACAAAGAGGTGGGTATATATGTCATGGAGATAAGAAAATATAAATTAGTGGTGAAAAGATGTGTGAAAAAGAAGCTCAAATAAATAATTAGAATTCTCATAAGCTCTCTGAAAAGAAAAGAATACAAAATTATCAAAAGAGCATAAGAGATTCAAAATGAGCTAGAGAAAAAAAATGAGTTTGTTGAAAATATTAGGAGAAGGTTGGATGATGAATAGATGGTGGTTGTATTGGTTGAGAGTCGCGAACTCAATTCATTTAGTCACTTGGCCATATTTCTCTACCTTTCACAAAAAGCCTACGTTACAACCTATTGAAAGTCCTTTTTTATTCTAGACTTGTGTACACATTCTAGCAGTGGAGATATTAGAAAATTTGCAAGCCTATGGTAGAAGTTTTTAAATACATGTTGTAGAGTGCTTTCATTTAAACCCATAAACACTTGAGTGATGAGCGAAACAGTTTCCTTGTGAGGTTCTTCCAAAGTTTACAGATTTTCTAACTTGATTTCGATTGTTTGTGCTTGTGGAGATTTCATACATGGATTATGATGAATCTTGTGAGGCATTGCACGCTTTGGTTACATGAACTTGAGATTTATTCTTTTCTTTTGATTGAGGACAATCAAATATTCAAATTTGGGGGATTGATGAGTTCATATTTTCACTCATTATTGGTTTGATTTATCTTTTTTCGTTTCATTTTCATTTGTTTTAGTTATTTTTATTACATGAATCATTCTAGGAGGGTATTGCGCTTGTAGTGGTGTATTTTTGTAGGTTTGAAGTCGAATTCACAAAACATCCGTACCGAAAGCAGTGACGTGCAAGAGTAGCAGTGAGGAATTTCTCCACACAAGGAATTCGAGCTAGTGGAGCATGTCATTGGATAAAGCTTTGATTTAGCTTTCCAACGCAACTGGAATCGGGTCAATCGGAGTTCGGGAGCAAAAGTTATGGCCAAAACCGTGAGAACGCGCAGAATCGATCGACGCGGCAGTCCCAGCGGTCGACATGGACGCGCGTCGATCGACGCAAGACCCGCATCGATCGACGCAAGACCCGCGTCGATCAACGCGGACGATTTTGGCGAGATTCTAGAAGGATTTCATGAATCTTGGGCGAGATTTGGTCAAAATTGAAGAGATATATCATACTAGAAGCCCTTAAGACTCAAGATTAAAGATATATCCATTATAGGACATGGAGATTTAGATATACATCAAATCTAATCCTATTTCCTAGGATTCAGCCTTGTAAAGCCCATACAAACACTATAAATACCCCTCTAGCCCATACTAAAACACAATTTCAGATTAATTGTTTGAGTACTTCAAAATCAGGTTTTGTTTATTAAACTAGGCAGAGAAAATAAAATATAAACTTAAATTAAATAAAACGAAACACAAATCCTAAGGAAGAAATCTTATTATGGATAACATGTAAGAACCAATTAAATTAACAGGTGGAATACTACAATAATGATATATTTCCTGGGGTGGGCAAATATAACCTAGATTACTAATTAGTGACTATCTCCTTTCGGTCTCAAGAACACCAAATTAGTCAATCTGATAAGAAAATCAGTTCAATTCCTACAGTCTAATACATCTCATTGGACAGTATAGAGTATATCATGCATTCCTAATCTCACTATCAATATTCTCCTTTCACTCCTTCTATCAATAGCTAGACATCTAAACCAATCATCACCTTTCGGTCCTTGAATTAAATTAGAATTATAAAATAAACACACGAATCATGAACCTAATTAATTAATCCTAAACATGCATTTAAAATAATATCAAACCCTAGAAATAAAAGACATGATTAAACTGAAATTAACTTGCATTAAAATTAAAAACATAAATTCAAAAGTGCATAAAATAAAATAAAATCCTAACTACAGAAATTGAGGTTGAGAAGGATATATGAATTAATATTCATATAGGGAGCGAAATCCACTGAATAAACTAGCCTAGGGGGGTATTTATAGTGTTTGTATGGGCTTTACAAGGCTGAATCCTAGGAAATAGGATTAGATTTGATGTATATCTAAATCTCCATGTCCTATAATGGATATATCTTTAATCTTGAGTCTTAAGGGCTTCTAGTATGATATATCTCTTCAATTTTGACCAAATCTCACCCAAGATTCATGAAATCCTTCTAGAATCTCGCCAAAATTGTCTGCGTCGATCGACGCGCGTCCATGTCGACCGCTGGGACTGCTGCGTCGATCGATTCTGCGCGTTCTCACGGTTTTGGCCATAACTTTTGCTCCCGAACTCCGATTGACCCGATTCCAGTTGCGTTGGAAAGCTAAATCAAAGCTTTATCCAATGCCATGCTACACTAGCTCGAATTCCTTGTGTGGAGAAATTCTTCACTGCTACTCTTGCACGTCACTGCTTTCGGAACGGATGTTCTGTGAATTCGACCTCAAACCTACAAAAATACACCACTACAAGCGCAATATCCTCCTAGAGTGACTCATGCAACAAAAATAACTAAAACAAATGAAAATTCAACGAAAAACAAAGATAAATCAAACCAATAATGAGTGAAAATATTAACTCATCAAACCTCTTTGCTTGTAAAAGTCATCCGGTTCGACATGCATTCCATCTTCTTCCAACAAGGTTACTCAATATTTTAATTCCAACTCCTTTCTTCATCAGTTCTTTCTTCTCATTTATCTTTCAATAGTCGAGCATTGGACCTTTGTGATCATACACAACCTACACAAGTCCAACAACTCCAATTTCACCAATAGCAAAGTAACCTACTATTTGAGTTCCCCGGCAATGGCGCCAAAACTTGATACACAAAAATTTGACTAACAAGCAATTAAATATCCTATCAAGAATAATATCAATCCGGATTATTCTTTTTGCCTACTTGTACTACCAGTTACTATCGTGCTATGTATATATCCAAGTAAATCTAAATGTATCTAGCTATCTATCAATTCTGAAAAACAAGTGATCAAACCAACAATTATCAACAAAGTACTCACTTCACCAATCAAATACAACCTCTCCAAAAATGGCATTCACAATCTCACAAACAATTTGGTGCACAAATGAGAAAAATAGGACATTGGAATGAACTTTGTAATGAATAACCATGAACAATTGAATGATGCAAACAAGTTTTAATTCCCCTTGAGATGGTCAATCCACACGAATCAAACTAATCCTCTTTGTACCGGCAAAGTAATTGTAGATAAAATAGAATTGTCAAACTGTCACGCTATCTAATCCTATAACACTCCAAAAGGCACGTGGATTCTCAACCTACAAGCATTCACCTCACACTCGATTGGATCTATACTTGCATACAAGCATGCTATTCACAACATCTAAATCTGCTTAAAGGCTACAATTTAGACATCAAATTATCAAACAAGTGGTGAATGCCTACATTGCTTGGATAAAGAGAAAGCTCTAGCATGTTTTAATCATCAAGGAGAAAGTAAACAAGCACTCAATTAATCCATAAAATTCATTACATTATTCAATCCAACATCCTAAAGTGATTTAGCTACACATACCTTGTAATTGTTACAATTGAATAATAAAAGTAATAATAGCCATTACAAACTATGATTTGAAGGATAGTTTTCCCCAAATGTTGATATCTAATCCTTGATCTTCAATCTTCTCTTAAAATCTTCCCTAATTGGATGGATCTAGCTTTGATTTCCCTTCAATTGTGTGTTTGGTGGAGTTATGAAGTATTTGAAAGTGAGTAATCGCTCAAAATTCGCCAAAAGTCCCGAGCCAACTCGAATCTTCCCCTTTTATAGTTAGTAACTGCTCATAAATTTTGCCCAAGATGATCCCATTTCGACCGGAATGGTCCCCTGTTCTTCAACCTACACTAAAACCCATATCATTTTGACCGGGCTAACTTCAGATCAGTCGAAATTTGCCTATTTAAAGAAGATATTGACCGAAATCACAGGAGTTGGGTCGAAATCTGCCCTACAAACGTAGATTTTGACCGAACCTAGACGGGTCTGGGTCGAAATTTGGCTCTGTTTCCCCCTTCAGCTCCTCATGCTCCGTTTGGGTCGAAATCAACTTTACATATGCAAGATTTGGGTCGAAATCTATCCAAAATTGGCTCCAACTCATGGATTTATGCTCAATCTTCCACCTACACAACTCAAACACCAAAATACTTGAAAACACATCAAATCTACCAAAAATCTATGATATGTGGGTGAAATATACATGAGATAATCACCATAATGCACCTATAAAGTAGACATTTCACACACAAATCAAGGACCTTTTGTCCGAACCACTATAAATCTTTTATCATTTATCGCTTACATATTTTTGTCAGCTTACTTGTCTTTAA